>JAECXD010001688.1:2042500-2250000 GCA_018151445.1 Zaprionus inermis | reverse complement strand
AATAACTTCGTTTGGGTTTATGATGTGAATGAATGTCGTATGTAGCATCAATGAAAATCAGATAAATAATCAACTAAGTTTATAAGAAAGTTTCGGCCAATTTGGCATTACAACTGAAAAAGCGTGAACGATGAGATCATAGATCATAGATGCGATTATAGAGTAGGTGTGTTGGGTTGTGGATGCGATGCTCATATGGTTGATTGATAAATTAAATTGGTTAGTTAGATACGGCTAAGCAAAGTTGCGTTGTTAGTTAATACGATATTATGGTATTAGTACATACGATATTCGGTTAGTGTGTTGGTTATTTGTGTATGTATGTGTGTGTGTGTGTGTGTGTTGGAGAAGCAGTACAACGACGCAGTTTACATTTTTACTTGATGCGAGCTTACGATATACGATATACAATATACGATTTATACATAATACACAATTTACGATATACGATTTTATGATACTTTCACTGATAGCAGCTAATTGATCATACGATATACGATTCACGATATTCAGTATTCAGAGCGAGAGAGATATATAGTCTACTTCAATTACGATCTAAGGCACTGTGGGGCATATTACTCTTGTTATTGATTACCAACTTTCAACTTACCGCTGTGCACACGCTTTATGTGCGCCTTCAGCTTCTGCGGCTGACAGAATTTGCGGCCACAGAAGTCGCAGACGGGACGCGATCGATTCGGGTTCGAGGCACAGCCATAGGTGCGATGCATTTCCAGATAATTGAGACGCAGAAAGAACTTGTTACAGAACTGACACTGATACGCTCCCTTGCCGTCGTGCTTCTCCGCCGCATGCTTCATGATGTTGTCCTTGCCCAGCACCGCCTCGCCGCACACCTTGCAGTGATACTTGCGTATGGTGAGGCTCATCGATGGATCGTGGAAGACCGAGCAGTGTGTGCGATAGTACAGCGGATGTTCGAACTTCAGGTTGCAGCCGCCGCAGTCTAGAAGAGAGTGGGAGGGCGATGAGAGTGGGAGATAGAAGAAATGCGCTCTTGAAGCTCTTGGCTTTAGCTAGAACTAAATGAGAACCGTTTCGAAACTAACTTCAGGAGCTTAGAGACGGTTTTGTGGTTCTCTGAAGTTCTCTAGAGCTCTTTGGAGCTCTCTGGATCTCTCACGAGCTCTCTGGATCTCTCAGAAGTTCTCAGAAACTATCAGGCACTCTCAAGAGCTCTCTGGAGTTCTATGGATCTTTCAGGGGCTCATTTGAGCTCTCAGCAGCTCTCAGGAGCTCGCTGGGTCTCTCAGAAGCTATCTGGATATCTCAGCAGCTCTCTGGATCTCACAGGAGCTCATTGAAGCTCTCAGCAGCTCTGGATCTCTCAGAAGCTATCTGGATATCTCAGAATCTATCTGGATCTCTCAGAATCTATCTGGATATCTCAGAGGCTATCTCGATATCTCAGAAGCTATCTGGATCTCACAGGAGCTCATTGAAGCTCTCAGCAGCTCTGGATATCTCAGGAGCACTCTGGATCTCGCAAGAGCTCTCTGGATCTCTCAGCAGCTCTCTGGATCTCTCAGCAACTCTCTGGAGCCCTCAGGAGCTCTCTGGGTCTTGCAGAAGCTATCTGGATATTTCAGAAGCCATCTGGATATCTCAGAGGCTATCTGGATATTTCAGAAGCTATCTGGATCTTACAGGAGCTCTCTGGATTCACCAGGAGTTCTCATGAGCCCTCTGGATCTCTCTGGAACTCTCATAAGCTCTCTAGAGTTCCCAGGAGCTCTGTGCAGCTGTCGGGAGCTCGGGAGACTATCAGGAACTCTCAGAAGCTTCCAGGAGCTTTACTTACTGGTCTTCTCGGTGTGCTTCTTGCGCCACATGGTGTTGCAGTCGTCGCTCCAGTAGAGCAGCTCCATGCCGTTGCGCAGATCGCGACAGCTAACAAAGTAAGCCTGACGATCGATGGAAACGAGATTGACGTTGCGATCCTCGTAGCTGGGAGCGGGTCGAATGAAGCGCAGCCAGTTGGAGGCGTTGGGATTGTCGCAGCAGAGCAGATACGACTTGTCGGCACCGGCCTCGCACATCTCGAAGATCCACTTCATGTCGCTGCCCTCGCGCACCTCGCCCGTGCTCACAGGTTGCCCGATCAAGGGACCCAGCTTGGTGTAGGCACGTACCTCGGTGCGGGCAAAGACCCCCGTCACGTTGGGTTCCACATTGTGCAGCTCGAACTCGGCGGGCACCGATGCCTCGGCAAAGGTAATCAGCGGCTTGGTCTCCAGTTCGGACAGCTGCGACGATTCATCCATATCCATGTCCTCCATGTCGTCCTCGTCGTCATCGTGTCGTGGCCCGCGACCATGTTTGGCCTGACGCTGTGCATCGGCCTTGAGCTTGGCCAAAGCCTCCAGATTACGTCGTTCGATCCACTCGGCCAGATCGACTGCATCCGTTACATTGCCGCACGCATTGCGCAGCGGGCACAGCTTGTGATCGTGCGATATGGAGCACTCCCTGCACGATTGCTGCGACCTGAACGCGATATCATGCTCATCCTCTTCCTCCACAAAGTTCTGCTCCATTTTCATTTCGCGCGCCAGCGCCTCCTCATCCAGTTCCTCATCGTCATCGTCATCGTCCTCGCCCACGCCGGCCGCGGAGTCGTCTTCGGGCTCATCGTAGCTGTTGGGCGGCATCATAGCCGCTGCTGCTGCCGCTGCCGCCGCCGCAGCCGCCGCTGCTGCCGCCGCCGCCTTGGCGGACTGCGATTTCTTGTTGCCACCTTGACTCTTGGAGCGCACATGGAAGTTGGCCAGTTGCCCGTTGCTGGCTGTGCTCGCATCCACCAGGTCAGCACCGCCGGCTGCCAGCAGCGCTGCCGCCGTCGCCGCGTGGCTGCCAGCGTTTGCCGCCGCCGCCGCCGCCAGCTGCTGCTGCTGTTGCAGGTGTTGCTGTTGCAGGTGTTGCTGCTGCATATGCTGCTGCTGCTGGTGATGCTGCTGCTGCTCGTCCTCGTCCTCATCGTCGTCGTCGCTGTGACGCGCCGCCACTGCCGCTGCTGCTGCCGCCGCCGCCGCTGCCGCTGCTGCCTTCTTCAGGCAGAGCGCATTCGGTAGCGACTCCTTGCTGCTGGCCTCCAGTTCGCTCTTGATCTTCTCGGCTATGCGACAGTCGAGCACCTCGGGTAGTGCACTGGAGGCCGCTGCCGCTGCCGCCGCTGCTGCTGCTGCCTTTAGGGCTGCCGCTGCTGCCTTTGCCTCTTGCTTCTTCGATTTGGCTGTGCCGCTCGAGCTGCCAAAGCTGTTGATGCTGTTGCCGTTGCTGTTGTTGTTGTTGCTGTTGTAGGCAGCGGCGGCGGCGGCGGCAGCGGCAGCGACAGCGCCTCCTTTGGCCTTGGCCCCCGCAAACCCGTTGAGCGCGTCCGTGGTGAACTGCACCCGCTTCTTGTAGCGCTTGCGCTGAGGCGGCGTGGGCGTGGTCAGGCAGGCGGCTACACTGGACTCGAGGCTGCCATTGCCAGCAGTGCTGCCGCCGCCGCCGCCGCCGTTGACATTCTCCGCGGCCGGCGAGGCAAAGTCCTTGACGCCGAGATTCGGTTCCAGCTTGAAATTGCCATCGAATCCCTTGGTGGGCGTGTGTGCCGGCGATGGTGGTGGCAGGCTGAGGGTGAGAGACAGAAAGGCAGAACATGAGAGACAGTACGAGAGAGAGAGAGAGAGAGTGAGAGAGGGGGAGTGAGAGCGGCAGCGAGCGGATGGGCCTGTGGGCCCAGTGAGAGCGTGTTTATGTGCTTGGGGCAATCAAAAATGGGTCGCACTGCAAGCCATCACGTGCCACATTCCACGCTCCACGTTCCACACTCCGCGAGCCAAGACGGGCACCGCAGACCAATCCACGCCCCAACCCCAGCCCCTCCTGCAGCCATGTGCTTCGTTGTCTTTGCCGCATCGCGTTGTCTTCGGTTTAATTAATTTCGCTTACGCTTTGCACGCCACAGGGCGGCAGTGGAACGGGTCCAGGGGCAGCCACGGCCCCTGCAGCACTGCGACCCCTGCCGCGAGACTATTGAATTTCAATTGTGGTTTCACAATGAATCCAAAGTCGCTGCCCCCCGCCGCGCCGAATATCGTAAGTTTGTATTAATTGCGTCTATATTTAAGCACATCCTATGGCTATTATTGAGTTAGTTGCCAACGATGATGTTTTCAATTGTAATTCGTATGGTATAAACGATATAGTGTTATTAGACAAAACGATCATAATACAATCGATAAAGCCCAGCTGGGTTTTCAGCATTTTTCAACACTGTTTCAGCATGTTTGCGCTTGCAACACTCAAAGTAAGCCATAATTAGCAAAATTAGGGAATTTGCTGTAATTAGTTAGCCGTTGAAACCGCTAGTATTGAAGGTTTTAGCCGTAAACCGATAGAGTTACAAACGTGCAACACTTTGTGTCGCCTCGTAGGTCTATTAAATGCTCTGCGCGACCATATATCACTTCAGATTGCATATGTATCTCAACTTGAGATGTTTTCAAATTTATTATTGAAAAAGAAACATTTGTTTTGAAGTTTAAAAACACAACTCTTTGTGTTTAACTACAGCTTAGTTGGGACAGTTCTCGTTATTGTAAGCTGCATTAATATTTCAACGAAGTTTAGCTGATTTTGGCTAACAGAGAGTACCGTATGTTCGGCCCACTAATTGGGCAGCACTTTTTAGCTGGCTGCATGAAATCCCTTTTGGCTTTTCGTGGAAATGCAGCTGCATGAGGTTTCACGGGAGAGAGAGAGAGAGAGAGAGGCAGAGAGAGAGAGAGAGAGGGAAGGCAACGCAGTCCAACATAATGCAGCTGTATTTGTAGTACATTCACAATTATTTCGCAGCAAAACAGCTCAGCAACTGGTTGTTTTTGCACAGCGACCAGCTAACCCCCCCACACACACCCCAGTGCTAACCGAGTCCTAGCCCCCCCCTCCCCCCTGACGCATGGGCCGCCCATGCAATATGTTGTTACGACAACGACCGCTGGTCGCTTCAATTACCAACAGTATTGCATTTGCTGCCAGTGTGTACACACGCTCTCGCTCTCTCGCCCACTCACTCTCTCACCTCTCGCTCTCTCTCTCGCTCTCGTATGCAGCACGTATCCATTAACCTATTCTTAGCCAGGTTTCGTGCACAGGAAATTCATCAGCGTGCAGCGTCGCACTTTAAGTGTAATATGGCAACGCTGCTGCTGCCGCTTTTGCCGTTATTGTTGGCGCTGCCACTGCTGAAAATTGCACATGGCGAATATTGCGCGTCTATCAGGTTGTGTGTGCGTGTGTGTGTGCGAGTGTGTTATCCTTCATTAAATCCTCCACCTTAGGACCTTAACAACAATATCGAAAAGAGCGCGCCAGCATAGCGACAGCACAACAGACGACCAGGCGGGCAGAGCTACTATTTCCCACTCCCACACGCACGCCCACTCTCCCACTCTCCCATTCTGCCCATTCTCTGCTCTGCTGCCTCTCTGCCAACGTGCACTCTTATCCTGCTCCACTTTATGCCTCACACCGCGCAGGCCACCCCAAAGGGCTGCCGCACCCGCTCTCTCTCTCTCCCTCTCTCTCACACACGCTCTGCGAGCACAAAGAGCAAAAAAGTAAAAGCAAGCACAACAACAACAAACTCGCACAGCTGCCACGACTCGCTGCGCTTCGCTTGCTGCTTGCCACTACTCGCCACGGCACGGCGCGATTCGCCTCGACTCGTCTTGCCTCTACTCGCCTCTTCTTGCCTCTTCTCGCCTCGACTCGCCTCTACTCGCCTTCCTCGCCTTGCCTCTACTCGCCTTGCCTCGTCTCGCCCCTACTCTCCTCTACTCGCCTCTTCTTGCCTCTTCTCGCCTCTACTCGCCTTCCTCGCCGTGCCTCTACTCGCCTCTACTCTCCTCTACTCGCCTCTTCTCGCCTTCTCTCGCCTCGGCAAATTTACAGTTGGCGCTGGCTTTGACTCGGGCTGTGTGTTTGTGCTTCTGTTTCTGTTGCTGTTTCTGTTGCTGTTTGTGATTCTGCTGTGCTCGGCTCTTTCGCGCGCATGTGTGTGTGTGTGTGCGTGTTGTTGTTGCTGTTGCTGTTGCTGCTGCTGTTGCTGCTGTGCGCGTCCCTGCTTGCTGCCTTTGCTGCTGTTATTAATGTGCTGCTTGAGGGCGTCGGGCGGTAGCGGGTTCCCCTTTGCCTGCGGGCCTTGGGCAGGGGCAGGGGCAGGGGCAGCGCAGTGTATGGGCTTGAATGGGGGCTGATTCGGAAACTGATTCAGAGTTGCCTCTGCGTGCGTTTCGTGTACGCCACTCGTTGTCGCATTAAGTACACCCATCCTCACACACACATACAAGCACACCACACTGCATGGTTTTTGTGCTTTTTGGCAGAAATTGGCGAAATGCGAGAAACGAAATCAACACGATAGAAGGCAGAGGCAGAGGGAATGGCAACAGCAAACGCAAAGGCAAAGGCAAAGGCGATGGCGATGGCGATGGCGACACTCGACTGTCTGCGTGTGTCTGTGTGTCTCTCTCTGTCTGCGCCGAAGCTGTTGATTATGTTAGCCATGGGAGATGTGCAATGGAACCCGAGGGATACGTGTTACGAATTACAATTCACCTGAACTCAAACAAGGACTCCAACACAAAGAACCCGAAACGCATGAGACAGCCCCTGTAGCAACCGAAAGAGCAACCCATGAAGCAACCCAAAGAGCAAACCATAGAGCAATCCATGAAGCAAACCATAGAGCAACCCATGAAGCAATCCACAAAGCAACCCATGTAGCAACCCATGAAGCAACCCATAAAGCAACCCATGTAGCTACCCATGAAGCACTGCATAGAGCAACCCATGTAGTAACCCAAGGAGCGAGCTATGAAGCAACTCATTAAACAACCCATGAAGCTGGAAGCAACCCATGATGCAGGGAGCCACCCATGTAGCAACCCATGAAGCTTACCCAAGGAGCGAGCCATTAAGCAACCCATAGAGCATCCCAGGTAGCAACCCATAGAGCAACCTATAGAGCAACCCATGAAGTACTTTATAGAGCAACCTATAGAGCAACCCATGAAGTACTTTATAGAGCAACCCATAGAGCAACCCATGACGCAAACCATAGAGCAATCCATGAAAAACTCCATAGAGCAACCCATGAAGCAACCCATAGAGCAACCCATGAAGCAAACCATAGAGTAACCTATAGAGCACTCCATAGAGCAACTCATGTAGCAACCCAAGGAGCAAGCTATGAAGCAACTCATTAAAGAACCCATGAAGTAGGGTGCAACCCATGGATCAGGGAGAAACCCATGAAGCAACCAATGAAGCTTACCCAAGGAGCGAGCCATTAAGCAACCCATAGAGCATCCCAGGTAGCAACCCATAGAGCAACCTATAGAGCAACCCATGAAGTACTTTATAGAGCAACCTATAGAGCAACCCATGAAGCACTCCACAGAGCAACCCATGTACCAACCCAAGGAGCCAGCTATGAAGCAATTCATTAAAGAACCCATAAAGCAGGAAGCAACCCATGAAGCAGGGAGCAACCCATAAAGCAACCAACGAAAAAACTCATGAAACTTTCAAAGGAGCTACACATGAAGCAACCCATGGAGCATGCGTTTTAATGCTTCTTTTATTTTCTGTCAACCGATCCCGCTTTGCGATTGCACGCAAAAAGCAAGGGGAAAAGCAAAAAAGTTGCGAATGCAGCTAATTAGAGAGAAAACTGATGAATCGGTCTGTTTTTTTCGTGTGTTAAACACACACAAAAGTGGAAAATCAAACTTGAATCGGAGCGTCCAAGTTTGTTTAAAGCTTTAGAGAGTTCGGAGAAGTTAAGGACTATCGACGAGAGTGGCTTATCGATAGTCTAAAAATAAACATTTGATGAAATTGATGGTTTTGTTCGGTGCAGTAGAGCTGAAGCACAAAACCGATAAAACGTTGGAAGTCCAAGTAGACATCAAACAAAGGTAGCAAGGCAAGTCGAAAATTTTGATGCAGAATCAACGTAGGTGTCGAACCCCCTAGGAACATGCTATCTTCCACGACAGCTAGATGTTGTTTGACAAGTGTTGGAAGTTCAGGAAGGCAACTAATAAGGGGATAGCATGGCAAGAACTCTGGGGAGAATACGAAATTGGAGTGGCCACAATATTATCGGAATGCTTCGAGAACCTTAGCACGAAATGCGTTGGTATTTCGACCTGCCATGTCGAAATTGCGTTTCGCGGTTGAGCGATGTTAGCAGCAGGCAGGGGGCACGGCGGAAGGCAGGAAGACACCAGGCAAGTCTATGGGAATGCAATGGGGTTGGGAGATAAGATTGGATAGGGTAGGGTAGCCATAGACTGCGGGTAGATACAGGGCAGGCAGGCGTGCGGTGCGGGAGAAAAGCGATGCACAAAGCGTCAAATGGCGCGCTCGCTGCAGCGGTGCATCGGCAGCAACAACAAGTGCGACAACAAGGCGTGGCAAGGTAGCAAGGCAAGCGGCATATTCGGTGGTTCATTGCTTCGTGTGGTGTGTGACGCGGCCTAGGGGCAAGAGGTTGCGAGAGGGGAGGGCGGCTGTGATTTGGCTGCGACGTGGTGAAATTCAGACGGTTGCACAGGCACACACATTAACACACACACGGCACACACACACACACACAGGAACACTCACACGCACAGAGAGCTTGCCTGGTATGCAAATGCATGGAAAAAGCCGTTGTTGCAGCCACAACAGCAGCAACAACAAGGTACCACAATGTTGCTTGAGTCCACAACAGTGTATGTGTGTGTGTGTGTATGTATGTGGCGTGTGTGTGTTGCTTTTTCCGCTTCCGTTGACATGGCGGCTGCAACTACGACGACGCTGCATACAGCGGGTCAGGCAGGCAGCAGAAGACAGCAGGAGGCAGCAGGAGGCAGCAGGAGGCAGCGGGAGGCAGCAGGAGGCAGCAGGAGGCAACAGGAGGCAGCAGGAGGCAGCGAGAGTCAAGGGGATACCCGGGGAGGCAGAAGCAGGCCTCGATTTGGGGGCTGCAGTTGCAGAGGCAACATGAAAGCGCCGTTGCATGCAACCGCACGAGTGCCGCATTTCTGCCTTTGTAGCTGAGGCCGGAGCAGAACAGGGTATCAAGGGATGTCCGCGTGCGTGTGTGCGTGTGTGTGTGTGCGTTGCAGCAGGCAATGTCGTCGTCGTCGTCGTCGCTGTTGCTGCTGCTGCTGCCTGATGCAGTGGGGCATGAATCGCCTTTACATGGCGTCGCTTTTGTGCCGCGGCGCGAACGAATGAACAAGCGCGTAGTTGTTGCCTGCCTTTACACCCTGGCCTGCCCCTCACGCCTTCCCTGCCCAACCCCGCCCTCTGCCCATCGCCTAAGCCAGCACTTGGCTGTGCTCCATGTGCGGCAACGGCAGCAAGAGGCAGGGCCGCACAGTCAGACGTTGCATGTTGCCCAAAAAGCAGCGTCTGCCTCTTTGTGTGTGTGTGTGTGTGTGTGTATCGGCACCTGCTGTGTGTGTGCGTGTGCGTGTGTGTGTGTGTGCACGGCACAAGCAACTATCAACAATCTTGGCCAACGAAGCATTGCCGTATCTTTGCCTCTGCCTAACCCCTTTCGCCTTTTGTACTCATTCATCTTTCAACTCACGACTTTCTTTCTGTTTTCTGCTTTACGCTTTGTTTGGCCATTCGCAGCAAGGCAAGGCACGGCCAGGCAGGCAGGCAGAGCGAAAGAGAAAGCGACAAGGCTTTGATTTGCTTTTAAGAAAACCCCCGAAAAGAAAGAAAACTCGCCTAATAAGCTGCACAGTTTATCTATTGCAGGCGATCTTGAAAAAGCTTTCAGGCTTAAAGAAGTTGAGTGTATAGGAAAGGCACAACACTATGATAGAGTATAGAAAACAGCATAGAACATACAAAATACTATGAACTACTATAGACCCATTGACGGGGTCTAGTAGAGAAGCTTGGCATAGAAAGTAGACTCAACTATGTGATGCAAACTCAATCGAGTTGCGGATAAAGATGATATATGTCATTTGTATGCTTTTTTAGATCTTATCTGTTATTTGTATACCCTCAAATAATATATACCTGCCGCATCCATTGATATTATAAACATTTCTTAGGGTTCTCCCGCTCTAGAGACGCGCGTTAGCAAATCCTTAACACACTCTTAGATATTGAAAAGATTTCCGAAGAACACAATTTCCCATAGCTTCTGTATCGTTTTGGCCTCAATTAAACTATCGATAGAAATATCGTATCGTGAATGGAACCATATCGATAGCAAATCGAAACAGAACAAAAGGCCTGAGATATATAGTATAGGATCATCGACCAAGTGGCTTAAATGATAAACCATACGTGCGATAGTTTTGTTAATTCCAAACCGACTTCGACAGTTCGGTCTAGTTGGCCGGGCGAGGCCAGAGCAGAGAATTGTAGAAAACCTTGTCATGCACAATCATAGAGCTTTAGAAGCACAGAAGCCTAAATTTAAGTGAATTCTCAGAGAACCATGCTAAAGTTGAATAGTCGGGTAGCTGCCATCGCCGCCATGGCATCGCTGGCATCCATTGTGGGGTACTGCATCTACTTTGACTGCAAGCGTCGCAGGGATCCGGACTATAGGCGCAACGTGCACAAGCGTCGCGAATGCGATCGTCAGTTGAGCAGAAAGCGAAACGATTTATATCTACCGCCTCACAAATCGGAGGTAATCGAATACTTTCTGCAAAACGTTTACTTGGGCGAGAGGCATGTGAAACGCAACGATTGGCACCGTGCGGTCCACTATTTTGCCAATGCCATCATGATCTGTGCCGATCCGGGAATATTGCTTATCAAGCTGCAGAAGGTGATGCCCCAGGAGCTATACGATCAAATTATGGCCAGGGTACGCCTGCTTATTCGCACTGCGGATAATTGGAGCACGACTACCAGCTCCATGATGGACACATTTGACGAGACCAACGATGACGATGATGATGATGATGATGATGATGTTGATGATGATTCAGCCGTGGATATCGGCAATATTTCCGAATTGGCACACATTACTTAAATATATATGTAACGTGAATATATATATATATATATATATATATATATATATATGTATACATTCGGCAGCTACAGTTGTGTTCGCATCTGCCGATTAGGGTAACGCAAGATTGTCATTTCAACAACCTATATTCCTAGTATCTCCTGAATTTTTGAATTTCAATACATTGGATCTATCCGAATTAGGTAGCGTCGGAATTTAGTCAAAATGCCACAGCCGGTTGTGTTGGGGGAGAAAATTGCAGCTACCTCGTAGGGTAGCGCGGGATTGTCAAATAAAAAACCTGTACACGTTGTATTCCTGCGATTTTTCATATTTATATAAGTTCGGGGTATCCTAGTATATATATTTAGTAGAGTATAGATACCCGGTAGTCCAGGGGGAGAAAATTGCAGCTACCTTGTAGGGTAGCGCGGGATTGTCCAATAAACAACCTGTACTCGTTGTATTCTTGTGATTTTTCATACATGTTCAAGGTAGCTGGTGCCTATAGTAAAGTAGTGTTGCATCTACCTTCTAGGGTAGTGCAGGTTTTTTTTGCATACAAACAACCTATTTTCACAGTGTTTGCGATGTTCCACACGATTTCCTGTGAAATTCGCAAATATTCTGCTTACTACAAGGTAGGTAGTGCCTGAAATTGGAATTGTTTAGTCGTGCTACCTTCAAGGCAATAACCTACAAGCCAAATGAAGAGCAAATACACGTGGAGGTACTCAAGGCTGAGTTATACCTTCTTTTCAGTATTGTAGAATCTAACATATACATAGGGTATTGCTGGGATGGATCCCGCTGCCTAGTTCATAGCTGTTTGATATGTTGGATAATATCTGGCTGGGAAATTCGTTTATTTGGATTGGAAAAACGATAGATCATTATGTGAGGAAGGTAAGAAGGTACCTGCATATGGTTTGGTGCAGTCTCTTTACAACTTATGCTGGACAGTCTGGATCGTATGGCTATGGATTGCATGAGAAATATCCAGAAATCGTACGCAGCGGGTATTGCTATCCCCCTACCAGCTCTATGTAATAGAACTGCGACTCCTATCTGAGGTACTTACTTATTGAGGCGATCCGTGTCGTTGTCGGCGAGATTGAGGAGGTACGCGACGAACTCGACGTCGTTCTTGAACTGCAGCCGGGTGCGCATGTGCTCCCATTTCTCGGCGTTCTTGGTGCCTATGTAGATGTTCTTGCTGTAGTTCTGGTGGCGATATTTGCGTCGCTCGCTGGCAGCGCTGCCGCTGCCGCTGCCGCTGCCACTGCCGGCGCTGGACTGTTGCAGTTGCTGCTGCTGCTGATGTTGCTGGTGTTGCTGCTGCTGCTGCTGCAGTTGCAATTGTTGTTGATGCTGATGCTGCTGTTGCTGCTGCTGCTGATGATGATGTTGATGCGAGTTGTTGCTACTGCTGCTGCTGCTGTGTCGCGATTGCGGCTGCTGTTGCTGCTGCTGTTGTTGTTGCTGTTGCAGCTGTGGCTGATCGATGCTGCCGAGGTTCGAGCTAAGCGCATGGTTGCTGTTGTTGTTGGTCGAGAAGCTGGTGTTGCTGTTGCCGCCAATCAAACTGCTCGGTGCAGCAATGCCCAGTCCCATGTTGCCGGCGCCGCCGCCAGCAGCAGCAGCAGCTGCTGCCGTGCTGACCATGTCCAGCACCGCGTTGGCGTTCTGACTGTGCTGCTCCAGCTGCACGGCAGCAGCAACATTGGCTGCATTCAGCTTGGCCGCAGCCGCTGCTGCCGCCGCCGCCGCAGCAGCGGCAGCAGCAGCAGCCACTGCGCTCATGTGCAGCCCGCTGCTTTCGGCGGCAGCAGCGCTGCTCAGGTGCGCCGAGGTGAGTGCGGTGCGACTATCGAGATGATGCTGGCTGCTAGTCGCGTCCTCGTCATCCTCCTCGTCGTCCTCGTCCTCGTCGTCGTCGTCGTAGTCCAATTGCTCCTCGCTCTGCGCGTCCAAGCTGTGTCGCAGATCGGTGGGCAAAGCGACACCTGGCGGCGCAGACAGGAGCACGCTGTTGTTGCCGTTGTTGTTGTTGTTGCTGCTGCTGCCGTTGTTGTTGTTGCTGCTGCTGCTGCTATTGATATTGTTATTGTTGTTGCTGCTGCTGTTGCCCATGTGCTGCTGTAGCTGCTGCTGCTGCTGATCGAGTGCCTCATCCTCCTCGTCGTCCTCATCCTCGTAGTCATCCTCATCCTCGTCCAGCACATCCTCCTCCTCCTCCTGCCCGTGCTGCTTGCTAGTGTTGTTGTTGTTGTTGTTGTTATTGTAGAGATTCTGCTGCTGCTGGTGTTGCTGCTGCTGCTGCTGTTGCTGCTGCTGCTGTTTGCCATTGTGCAACGCGCTCACGGCAGCAGCAACCACTGCAGTTGCTGCTGCCGCTGCTGCTGCCTGCGCTGCCGTTGCGCCGCTGTTGCTGTTGCTGTCGTCGCTGCTCTGCGAGATGCTGCTGCTACGGCTGCTGCTGTTGCTGCGATTGCTGTTGTGATGATGCTGCTGATGCCTGTTGTTGCTGTGCAGCGAGTTGGCAATGTTGTTGTTGCTGCTGGCATTGACAATGCTGCTGCCGTTGTTGTTGTTGCTGCCGCCGCCATTGTGTGCGCTGCTGCTGCTGTTGCTGCTGCTGGCACTCAGCGCAGCGGCCGCGGCCGCGGCTGCCGCTGCAGCGGCGCGACTGAGGAAAGGCGCGCGGGGCACTAAAGGCGAATCGGAATTATCGGAGCTGTCGTTGAAGTCGAAGGCGCTAAAATCGGCGGCATTATTGGTTGCTGCCGCCGCTGCTGCCGCCGCCGCTGCTGCTGCTGCTGCCGCTGCTGTTGCAGTTGGAGTAGCTGCTGCTGCTGTTGTTGTTGCTGCTGCCGTTGCTGCTGTTGTCTTCGACATGTTGCCAGCTGCACTCAGCTTGCTGTGACTGATCGCTCTGCTGCTGCTGCTGTTGTTGTTGTTGTTGTTGTTGTTGCTGTAGGTGTTGTTGTTGCTGCTGCTGGCGCCGCTGCTGCTGCTGCAACTGCTGCTGGCGCTACTGCTGCGACTTCGGCTGCGACTGCGACTGCGGCTCCGGCTGCGACTGCTGCTGCCGCCGCCGTTGCCGCTAATTGGCGTCGTTGCACGTTGCTGCTGCTGCAGCGCTGCGCGTCGCCGCTTTGTGGTTGTTGTTGTTGTTGTTGTTGTTGCTGCTGCTGTTGTTGTTAGTGTTGTCTCTGGTATTCTTGCTGCTGCTGCTGCTGTCTTGATTGCGCTTTGCCGAACGCTGCTCAGTTTTTGCTATTTGTTGTTGTTGCTGCTGCTGCTGCTACGTCGCAAATTGCTGCTGCTACCGCTGGCGCCGCTGCCGCTGGTGCTGCTGACGACGCCTCTCTCAGCCGCTGCCAATGCTGCTGCTGCTGCTGCTGCCGTTGGCGCCTCTCTTTGCCTCTGCTGCTGCTGCTGCTGCTTTTGCTTCTGCTTCTTCTTCATAATTCACACACACACGTCGCGTGCAAGCTGCACACACACACACACACACGCACACACACACGCACGCACACGCACACTACACTCGATGTTGTTGCTGCTGCTGCTGCTTCAGCTGCTGCCGCCGCTGCTTCTGCTGCTGCTGCTGCTGCTGTTGTTGTTGCTGACGTTGTTGCTGCTGCTGCTGTTGCTGCTGTTGCATTGCTCGCTTTGTTATTGTTGTTTATTTATCTCTCTTTTTGTTTATCTCTTTCCGCTTTTAATTGTTGCTATTTTGCTTTTTTGTGCCTGCGAAAAACGCAAAAAAAAATGTAAAAGGAAACTTCACTCTCAGTTTGTTTCTCTCTACACTCCCACACACGCACACACACACACGCACACGCACGCAAGCAAGTGGCGACGACGACGTCGACGACGCGACGTCAGCGCAGGCAGCGCAGCGCACAAAAATCGGCGAAGAGCGCACGCGGCGACCAAGAGAGGCGCAGAGCGCGCGAGTGAAAAAAAATATTAAAAAAATACCAAAAGCTCGTTGTACCATGTACCGTATACCGTGTACCGTGTACCGTGTACCGTTACTCGCTGTGCCGACGTTGCCTGCTGCTGCGTGTGCCTGGCGCGATCTGGCAACGCTCGCGGCAGGCAATTTTCATGCGTTTTTTTTGTGCTTTGTTCTTTTTGTTGTTTGATTTATTTTGTTGCTGTTTTTGAGCTGCTGTTATTCGGTTTGTTGTTGTTGTTTTGCGTGTGCTTGTTGTTGTTGCGTTAGCTTGTTGTTGTTGTTGCGTTTGCTGCTGTTGCTGTTGCAGCTGCTGCTTAAAATGAAAAAGGAAAAACGTAATGCGTGTATGTTTTTGCTTGGGGCGTGGGCGTGGGGCGTGTGTAAGTGTGGGGAGGGAGGGGGCGGCTAAAAGGAAAAGGGCTGCTGTTCGCGGGTGGGGGGGGGTGGGTAAATTAAGTAGTGGTACAGTAGCGAGGGGGCGGAGGGGGCAGGCAGCGGCTTGGCAGCTGCTTTGCCTTTTTTGTTGTTGTTGTTAATTATGAAGAATTAATTTTTTTTCGCCGTGCGCGACAATTGCATATGTGTGTGTGTGTGTGTGAGAGAGTATCCTGTCTGTGTGTGTGTGTGTGTGTGTGTGTGTGTGTGCGTGTGCCTGTTTGTGTGTTGGCTGCGTGTTTTCGTTTTGGGGGGCGGCGGCTGCCAGACGCCTCGATTTGTGCCTCAGTTCGCCGCGCCGCTCTGCGACTCGCCTCGCCTCGCCGCGTCTCGCGTCTTTGCCGCCGTCGTTGTCGTCGCCGTCGCCGTCGCCGTCGCCGTTGTTGCTGCACTTTTTGCCATTTGCTTACTGCGTTTTTGTTACGTTTCGTTTCGTTTCGTTTCGCTTCGCTTCGATTACATTTTCTATTTCTATTTCGATTCCTATTTCGATTCCTATTTCGATTTCCTTGACGTTTTTTTGCGATTTCTTTTTTCTTGCTCGCTCTGCCTCTCGCGCGCGCTCTCTCTCTCTCTTTCTTTCTCTTTCTTTATGCACTTCTTGTTGTTTCACGCACTCGAAAATAAAATTTGCTTCAAAAAAAATTGATGAGCACTTCTCGCATTATCACGGGCAATTCGCTGCTGCTGCTGCTGCTGCTGCTGTTGTTGTTGTTGTTGTTGTTGATGTTATTTGTGGTTGCTGCTGCTGTTGTTGATGTTGTTGCTGCTGCTGTTGCTGCTGCTGCTGTCCATTGTCAATGATTAATAATTAAATAATTATTTTAGCTATTTTTTTTCTTCTCTATTTTTTTCAATATTTTTTTTTTTTGTTGTTTGCTTATCCCACCGAATTTCGAGCGTTTTCTCCGCAGTGCTCATATGCCGTTACTCGCTGGTCGCGTCGGAATGAAGGACTTTTTATTTATGTGTATGTCCTCGTCGCAGTCATCGCCGTCGCCGTCGTCGTCGTCGTCGTAGTCGTCGTCCTCGTTGTCGCCTCGCTGCCGCTGTCGCTGTCTGCGCCTCTGCCTCTGGCGCTGCCTGCGCGCGCCTGTGTGTGTGAGTGTGTGTGCGAAAAAGTTTGAGCGAGCGACGCCGCCAAAACGGCAGAAAGACACACTCACACACACACACCCACACTCCACTGCCACCCCCACATGTGCTCGCACGCAGACTCTCGCTCTCTCTCACTCACGCTCTCTCTCTCTCTCCGAGTACGAAAGCTCTGCCCAAGTCGCGGCGCTGCCGCGAACGAAAGCCCTTGTCCATGTGTGTGTGTGTGTGCCGTACACGCGAATTGAGATGACGACGACAGCGACAACGGCAACGGCAACGACGATGGCGGCGGCGGCGACAACAACGCTGACTGCGAGGACGAGGACACTGTGGGCGACACTGCGAGAAAAAATGGGGGAGGCTAGTTGCATGAACTGCAAAAAAGCAGAAATAGTATTTTAAAAATACTTTTACGCTTTAAATTTCAATTAATATTTTACTATATTATATTATTTATATATGTATATGTATATTATATTATACATATTAACTTGTTATACCTTATTTGTTTACTTTAAAAATAGTTTAATAAATTGAATCAACAGTTTATGTTATGATAATTGTCTATTTTGTTCTTTATAAATTGAAAATCTTATATTTTACTGAATATTTAATAGTGACTTAATAAGATTTATTTTATAAAATATCTTGCAAACTCTATATAGATTTTTAGAGTAATTATCTAAATATACTTTAATTAATTTTGAGAATTTTAAATACACACTTACGCATTATTTGTGGCAAGAACTATAAAAAATAAATAAAATAAAAGTCTGTGAAATTTTCATTTTGGAAAAAATATGTTACAAAATTAACAATTTTCGAGTTAAAAAATTTAGATTGTTAACTTGTATGCTTAAACAATTTGTTTTTAAATAATGCAAGTTAAATTACATTTTTTTTTAAAATTCTATTTGTGCATCAAGCTCGTCTATCATGCATTATTTAAAACGGACAACTAAGATAGCACAAACTATTTTTGATCCTATCGTTGCTTTTCTGACAAATGCTTCCATTTTAATAGCATAAATAATTCCTTAATTTGTATAATCGTTGCCCGGTTTAAGAGATTCCTGTGCAAAACTTTAAAAACAATCGATAGTAATAGAAAACAAATGGAAAACTATTCAATTCATCGATATTACCGATTGTGGTGCAATTATTTGCAACAAAGCAAATACAAGTTGGGCAACGCATTTCGCATTGTTTTCGCTCAGTGTACTGCGCTCTGCCGCCTGACAGCGCCACACATCGTCATCTGCGCCGTATAGAACGTTATAGAACGGTTGTCGCCTTCCTTCCCAGCCCGTCGTTACTCCGCCTCCTCCTGCTCCTTCTCCGCATCCGTGTGCCTGTCCGTGCTGGCGTCGCTGCTGCTGCTGCCGCTGCCTTTGCTCTACCGTTGGCTCGGCCTTTGGCTCCGCATGGCACGTTATCGTTGTCGTTATTGCCACGACGGAACGGAACGTGCACGGGGAGAGCGTGTGCGGAGAGGAGGGTAGGGCGGAGGAGGACGGACGTGGGCGGGCGCGGGCGTGGGCGTAGCGAATGGCGCCACCCCCAGGAGAAGTCTATGCCGAAAATAAGGCAGAGTTGCAGCCAGCCGCGCCAGAGACACACACACCATCGTGTCCATCCCCGGTCCACAGTGGTCATAAATCGAATCGTTCTGCCGCTGCCTTTCCAACCCTCCCCCTTTCCCCCTTTCCCCCACCGGCAGGCAGCGACATCCTGTCATTCCGAAAGACGGGGCGCTGCCGCTGCCTCTGCCTCAGTTGCAGTCGCTGCTCTGCCTCTGCCGACAGCGCCGCGCGAATGCTTTACGGTTTGTTGTGTTTTGCCTTTACCTTCCCTTGCGCTTGGGCGGGTCGATGTGCCCACTGTGCGCGCGAGTGTGTGTGCGTGTGTTTGTGTGTGCGGGGGTGGTTGTTCTGCTTGCGCTGGCAGCGCTGCCACGTCTTCGTTAGCGACGCCTGGCAGTGGGCGAGCGGGCTGGTTTTGTCTGCGTGGCTCGTTTGCGCCTGCTCCTGCTCGCCAAATTCGCATCTTCGCTGGGCCCTCGCAAGTATGCAACGTTCCTCGCGCTGGGGGTTGAAAAATGTTAATATGCCCCACACGTACCACGTACCGTGCTGCCAGTGTGTGTGTGTGTGCAAGTGTGTGTTGTGAAAACAAAATGTGCGACTGCGTGTGTGTGTGTTGCGACTGTGTGCGTGCTTGCCTGCTCTCTCGCCGCATTTGACTCGTTACTTTCTTGACAGTATTTTGCAGCTTCGAAAAATACCAAAGCAATTTAAATTGCAATCGATAAGAGTCAAGTGGCAATTATCGAACTTGACTTGCAAGTGTATTAATTATTGCAATAAAAAATAAAAAAAAAATAAATGGCATATTTATAATAAATTTACATATAATTTACTATTTTTAAATTTTACGGGCTACGCCCACGCGCTATTCAACATTTATCATTTGCTGGAAGTGGTGGCAACGCTGTAAGGATAACTGTGGTAACCGGACTAGGGAAATTATTTAAATTTGAATTAGAATAGGGTTGCCAGCTGTGCGCATGGTTCCGGACTTTGCATTGCATATTTAAAATTCATATTTTATTAACAGGATAAAGAGTAATGTGTTAATAAAAATAATAAATAATACAAAATAATAATAATAATAAAAATAATAATAATGATAATAATAATAATAAAATAATTATGATCAGTTTATTTAATAATAACAATAAATAAATAAATATAAATCACTAAAACCATGTTAATAATAATAAAAAAACAATAATAATACTAACAAATAAATAACTTTTTGTTTTTATGGCTAAATTAGAAAAATGAGGGAATAACTTTATAGTTGCTAAAAAGTTGTGGAGACTTTTAGAAAATTCTACAAGACAGGGCTTTTCTGTCAAGCTTACAAGCTTTTATTGTATGATTTAACCCTTTTGCAGGATTGATCGTAGTGCCACAAGCTTCGAATATTGTGGCAACTAGGATAAATCGCCGATTAAGCTCTTCCTGAGCTTTTGTGCTTACGCAGCGCTCCTGTCGACCGTCGGCTGCACTACACACACTTTTGTTGAGGGTGGCAATGACAGCGTTGGGCGCATGCGTTGCACCGACAGCGCGCTCTTTCCGAGCACACTCTCTCACGCGCGCGCTCTCTCTCTCTCTCTCTCTCTCGCTTTCTCTCGTGTCATCGTACCGCTCGTCGTTTTAAGGTTAGCACGTTGCAAGTGTCCCTAAGACATGACTTCAGTTTCAGTTTCAATTTCAGTTTCAGTGCGTTATGTGCCTCTGAAGCACTGTGCAGTGTGTTTTGTTCGATAGAATCTCTTAGCCGAAAAACGGTATTTCTCGAGACAGCGACAACAACGACAGTGACAACGACGTGACGCGACAACGACAACGACGACGACGGCGACGGCGACAGCGACGGCAACGTATTCAATGTATTTGAAGGAAATTCTAACCAAAAAAAAAAGAAATACGAAACCTAGTGCCGTCTTTAACGATATTGAATAACGTGTGTTTTAATTGCCCAACAACAATTGTTTGCAATTTTTTTTGGCAATTTTTTTGTTGTTCTTTTTCGCTCTCTCTAATAACGGGAACGTGCAAAAGATTGAATCACCCAAATTGGATTTTCATGCTCAGTGTGTTTCTCGCTACGTAAACGCGCGCGTGTTTATGAATTTCAGTGTGTGTGTTTGTGTGTGTGTATGGGTGTGTGCGTGTGTATGGGTGTGTGAGTAAGTGGCTTTGCTTGTCTTTTGTATTGGCATTTTAGATGGTACTTATTATATAAAGTGCCTGCTGCTGCCAACGTCCAATCCAATCGAATCCGATCCAGGAGCGTCGTGCCAGTCGATGCGGCAGCGTCTTTGTCGTGCCAGTGTTGTGCAGCGTCAATTAGGCGCAGGAAATTTAATTAAACAAATGCAGTAGGCAGGCGGTCGGGCGGGCGAGCGGGCAGCCCATAAGTATGCTTCAATATCGTGCGCGCACACGCACACACATGTACGCGCTGACTGAACGCACGACGCGACGCGTCGCAGCGTCTCGCAACATGTCTTTGGCTCAAGCTACCCACACGCACATACTCCCACACTTGCTTCGGCTTTTATAAATTTATTATTTTGCTCGCTCTTCTACGCGTCGCTCTCTCTCTCTCTTTGGCCCTCTTTTGCCCTTCGAAATGTCAAAATATTGCGGACAAATCGTTTTGTTGACTCTCTTCCCTCAGCAACTCCGGCTGTGCGTCGCTGAGCGCAGCGTTGCCAGCTGCGTTGCGGATGCCACACACGGCAAGTCACATGTTTTTAGCTTTTCATTGCGTGCAGGGAGAGTGTTCTGTTGCAGCTGCGCAGACATTTCTCTCTCTCTGGCACTCTCTCTCGTTCTTGAACATCTGTTTTGGCAAAGCTTTGCAAATGATTCAGTTCTAATGAATCGAAAGTCGCGTATCATTCTTGATTTATGCAGGTTGAAAGTGAATCACTTACAGTGACTGAGAAAGTCACGGTCGTAAGGCACGCCTGAATTGTATTAGAGTTGCTAATTTTCGACATATTTTCGCACGGCATAGCAAAATAATTTATCTTTAGCATTGCTTTAGGTCTTCAATTAATAAATTACTTAGCCTAATAAAAAAATTATAATATGTTTTAAAGCAAGGAAACAATCAGCAGATTCAATAAAGTAGTAATAAGTAAAATAAATATCACTGAATTTCATAAGATTTTTCATTAATAAATAATAAATTAAAAAAAATATTTATTGCATAAGCAGCGTGGCTTTATACCATATGCTGTTAAAATTTCATCAATAATGCAACAATAAATTGCAGACTATAGGAATATTGCAGGAAAACCTGTGTTTGGATTTGAAATAGCTCAGCATATCAGTTCTACGGGAATAAATACCTTAAACCCTATATAATACTATTATATATTTTTGTGAATAAATTTTAGGATAACAGACATTTTAGTTCCTAAAAATATAATACACTTTTCGCAATTTTATACAAACATAATAATTGAAGAAATAATCGGTCAAATGCTGCGGCTTTTCTTTACTATATTTGCTTGTTAATTAAGTTTGTTTCACAGCGTGAAGCCGCTCTCGCTAGCAATTGTTTAAGTCTAATTAACCAATTGCACCCACCGTTTGTTGTTTCTCAATTAAGTGCTGCCAGGCAGCACGATTCGAATTGTGCGCGCAACAGAAAGGAAGAAAAAGAACAACAACAACAACAGTAGCACAACTCACAGCTGGCAAGCAGACAAGTAGGCAGGCAGACACATACTGCTCTCCGCCACTGCGCTCTCTCAGCCGTGCATGTGCTGCTCTCGCATTACCCACTATGCTCGTGTTCGTTGCATGTGCTTTCGCTCGCACGCCTGCACACGCTCACTCTCTCTCGGCTGCGCGCTCTCTCGGCTGGATTCGGCACTCGTTCGGCACGCGTCGCCTTCGGCCACAGCAGCAGCAGCGCGAAACAGCAGGAGCAGTCAGAATCGAATTGGCGTGTTGCCTGCAGGTTTAGTCCTGACTCGTACGCGGTGCTGTAAAGTCCTGTAAACTGCCTGCGAAAAGTAAGCAGAGAAGAGCAAAGAGAGAGAGAGTACTCTATTTTTTTTTTCAGTGTCTTGTCTTACAGTTTGTGTTTGTGCTTGTGCTTCTGATTGCCTGTGTGTGTGTGTGTGCGAGTAACTGTCTTGCTGTGCCTGTCTGTGTGAGTGCGTGCCTGTCTGCCTTCTGTGTATGTGTGTGTCTGTGTGTGTGTGTGCGTATGTGTTTGAATGAGAATCGCGCGCTAGCAACAACAACAACAAATACCTCGAGCCTGGTGTAAATTTACAAACTGAGCAGAAGAAAGCAGCATAAGATAATAAAACGCACACACACATACGAACACACACACTCACACGCACGCGACATCAAGTGAAGCTTAAGCTGAGGCAAAGGCATAAGCAAAGGCAAAGAGACAAAGAGAGCGACAGGCTGCCATTGTTGTCGTTGTTGTTGCTGTATTTGTCACTTATTGAGAGACAGCATCCGCAAGGCGCCCAAAAAATCATGAAATCATGAATGAGCATAGAAAAACGTGCACAAGCGAATCAAAAAAAAAAAAAAAATTGACTGTGGCACGCTTAACGGTTAACCGTTTGCCATCAATCGTTAATCGTTAATCGTTAACCGTTTCCCCGTTTAATTTCGCATTATTTGCTTTTGTTTTAATTTCTTCTTGTTTCCCTCTGCTGCTGCCGCTGCTGCTGCTTCTTCCTCATTTGTTGTGCAAATTACATCGCCCCGGTGTCGCAGTCTCAGTCTGCGTCTCAGTTGCCGTCGCCAGCGCCATCGCAGTCTCAGTCTCTGAGTCAGCGCCTGTTCCTGCCACCGCCGCCGCAACCGCCACCGCCCCCGCTGCCTCATGTCGCTGTACATGACGGAGGGTTGTTTTTTTTTTTTTGCTTTTGCCTTCTCTTCATTCTTTTTGCTCCTCTCATTTTCGTTTTCGTTTTCCTTTTTATTTATATATGTTTTTTTTTTTTTGCCACGTTGCGCCTTCAGCTCAACCACTTGCCGCTGTCGACGTCATCGCACGCGCTACCCTCCACCCGCAGCCCGCGACCCGTCGTGGCGCAGCCATACAACAACAAAACCCCGAGCAAACCCCCAGCAAGCAAGCCCAACAAAACTCAACCAAACCAAACCAAACCAAAACTTGGTGTCATTGGCACTCGCTCGTTTTGTTTAAACTTTTGCCGCTTGTCACATTGCACCCTTTGTGGCATTTCCACGTTCTCATTCTCCCCTCTTTACCCGCCGCTGTTGCCGCTTCGACTTTGACATCGCGTGCCCGTCGCGCATAAAATTAAGCGAAAGGAGTTTTGGAAACGCATGAAAAATCAATTGATTAAAGCGAATCATAAAAACAAAAAAAAAAGAAGAGAAAAAAGAAAGCGAAAACAAGCGAAAAGCAAAAAGCAAACAACGAAAAACGATATATAACAATCGAATACGAATTAAGCTCGCAGTGCAACCTTGACAGACCTCCAATCATAGATATATAGCATTCAAATGAACCAGTTGAACACAAAGAAACCTCAGTCGGAACCGTAGATGAGAGAGTTTCGATTAAGTTTCAAGTATATTCAAGTTTCCGAAACGGTGCAGCTAATCGAAACGAAGACAAAGAGTTAAACATACTGATAAACTGAAGAATCGTATGCGTATGCGAATCGTTAATGTTGCACCCACCACCACTACCAACACCACCACCTCCACTACCACCAACCAGTTCACCGCCAAATCCACCGCTCACTGCTAACTGCTTAGCACTGCTCACCACTCTCCACCAACACCACTTCTACAACCACCACCACCACGACCATCACTAGCAGCGCAAAAGAACCACCACTAGCGCTAGCACTACCAACGCAAACCGTAAATCGTAAATCGTAAATCGTAAATCGGTTATCGTATATTGCGTAAATCGTAATCAAAACCGTAATTGAACTCGTGCTTGAGCAGCGACTTAAACCAGTTTGAACCAGTTCCCGAGCACAGAGAGAGATCAGCTTGATTTGCTCACGCTACTCAAAATGTTTGCAAAATGTGAGCAACTCCATACAGTAATGGCTAAGTACATGATTACCCATACTCTCGTACTATCCCCCTCCCATTCTAACTAGTTAAAATTTCACTACTTCTCTACTTATACTTGAACTACTACTAACTCTAATACTTCTACTACTACTGCTACTGCTAGTGCTAGTTCTCGTTCTCGTTCTCGTTCACGTTCTCGTTCTCTTTTAACTGCTACTAGTTAAGTGGGTACCCTCCTGAGACCCAAAAACCCTAAACCAAATCCAACCTACAACTCTCGTTCTCTCTCAATCAATCTCTCTCTAACTGTCTCTCACTCTCTCTCTCTCCCTATCTCCCGCCTTGTTACCCAACTTGTTGGCCAACTAGTGGCATTATTTTGTGTCATGTTCCGTGTTATATACCATATATACCCGATATACCATATACCTAACCATACCCTACACACATACTTAGCTGATACTGACAATCGAAAAAATGCATATTACTTAGTTGAAACATTTTTTACCGTGCATAGAAAAAAGAGACCAAAAATAAAAGCATTAAAAACACACACACACTCATAGCTATGCTCGACTTTCTACTCGACCTTCTCCAACTGTCTTGCCTATCTCGAGATATGATAAAACATATTTACTTTTGGCCAATTTCCAAACATTTCTCGAGCAACTTTTGCTCACTTCTGAAAAACTTTCGTCGACTCTTTCAAAAATTGAAAAAGCAAACACAATGTGAAAAAAAATAAAAAAAAGAAAATCAAAAGAAATGGGACTAGGTACCATACGTACCAAGTTGGCCCTTGCCAAGTCGAAGTTATTTTCAGAATGTAAGCTCTCTCTCATACTCGTATCTTCTTCAACTAATTGGCCAAGCAACCGGTTGCAAATTGTCTCACTCCACCGGATACAAAATACACTTCCCCCTGTAAATACATTTCGATTGCTTGCTTATATACCCTGCCCCCACCACCCCACCCTCCGGCATGCACTAGTCCTTCAACCCATTCGTAACATCTGCGCTTAATGCAAGCAGAGCAAACCATGTATTATAATTATCATTTTTGCGAATGCTTTTCTTAATCATCCGAATGAAAAACTAAAAAAAAAAAACAAAAAAACCTTAGCAGAAAGTTAAGATAAAGAAACTTGTTTATAATCAAGAATTAGTCATATTCCCAATAAAAATAAACAAATCCCTTATTGTTCTCTTATCGTATTCGTATTCGTTTTCGTAGTTTCCTCAACGTTTGATGCGTTCGTTCATTGTTCTCTCGTTCGTTTCTTCGTTCGTTCGTTCGCTCGTTCGTTCGTTATGTTTACCTGTTCAATTTTGTTGCATACCAGATCAAGTTAGACTAACCTAAGGCGCTATATAAAACAAAAAAAACAAACAGACGTTTTAAGCAATTAAAAAGCAAAACAAAACAAATAAAAAGAATCTCAAACAATTTCAAGCTCCAGAAAGTGTTTCTAATCTTGAAATTCTTGTAATTCTTCCTAAAAACAAACAAAAAATAATACCATAACACAATACACACTAAAAAAATACAAAACAAAATAACAAAATCCAAATTTAACAATCATCATTCATTTGCTAATCGCAGCCCGAAGAGCATTCTCAATTAAGCACAAAGCGAATGAGCTTGTCCAAGAAGGTAAGTGTCAAAATATTCGAAAATATTGTGAATATAATATCTTGCTATGTATGTATCTGAATAAATTATTGTACTCAAGTATTTTATAAATTTATTATTTATTTATTTATTTGACTGATGCTTAAGAGGATTCCGAAGTTGATTTTCATGATTAAGTTTAAGATATTTTTTTTAAATGATTTTTAGAAGGATTCTCATGATTATTGTATGATAATTAAATGAAGTCATAATGGGAATACAGATTATTTTTGTAAATGTTGTAAAGTTAGAATATAAGATTGTGGGGTTTCTCTCTTCCATTTACCTCAATCTCAATCTACCTCGCAATATCTGGCTATATTTTAGTTCTCACGTCTTTGATAGACTTAAGTTTTATTTAACTGATTTGCAATTTGATTTTTAGGAGAATTCCCAGGATCTTAGTATGATAATGAAATTAAGATACTTAGAGATCAAACGTCGTAAAGGAGTCTCAACTCTGTGCAATAAATGTTCCTTTATTATAGATCTTAAGACCTTGAGCTTTATTTGACTTATTTTCAAGTAAATTTTCTAGGGTTTTTTATATGATATTAATGAGATATGTGTGGGGCTTCCTTCCTTTCTCTTTCTCTCTCTCTGACTCATTTCACTCGGATTTCTATTCAATTATCCAGTTAAACTGTCAGTAAGCAGCGTAATTCAACTTTGAACCCCTCCGGCACTTCCCTGTACCCTCTCCAGTGCCACCCCTGGTCCATGTATGCCGTGCTTCTTGCCATGATTCACGAATTCGACAATCTGCAGAGAATGTTTTTTTTTTGTAGTTGGCGACAATTTCTACGGCAAACGGCGGTTTCGCTCTAAAATATTGGTTATTAGCATAGCAGACGATGCCAGAGTGAGGAAAGGCGTTGCGGGGGGAGGAGGTCGGCGAGGAAGCAGGAGATATTCTTTGTGTGTGTGTGTGTGTGTGTGTGTGTGTATGTGCGGGAGTCATGTTGGATTCGCTGACAAAGCAGTCAGCGCTTTTTGTTGCCTACTTTTTGGGGTCAGGGACTTGTTTTGTCAGCTTGCCTAGCAAATTGCCAGAGACGCAAGAGGCGGAGAGAGTGGGAGAAGGTTGGAGGGGCGCGAGTGTAGTAGAAGACCATGTCTGTGTGGAACAAAGCAATGGCGTAGATGTGGGCAAGAGGACGGGGGGCGCTGCCTATATTCTATCTATCTATTTATCGCTGCTGTCCCCCTTAACTTTTTTGCGACTCACCCTCGCCCATTCATGACGCCGGCTGGGCTGCATCTTTTGTATTGTGAATCATCGCCAAATGCATTGGACGCTGACAATGCACAGCAGCAGCAGCAGCAACAACAACAACCTCAATAGGGGCAACAGCAAGATAAGTGCCACCCTCAGCAATCACCCCTCTTATCCCCTGCATCCCCCACCCACCCACACCCACACACACACTCACCCACACTTGCAGCTGCAACTTTCTGTCGTCATGTTCAACCTCCAAGCTGACGTTGTCGTCATTGTCATTGTCCTCGCCAGCGCCAGCGCCAGCTCCAGCGCCATCGCCATCGCCATCGGCAGCATCGTCGTCGTCATCGCCAGCGTCCAAAATTAATACAAGTCACAACTTGTATCGCAAATTTGCAATATAATTGAGCGGCTTGGGATAGACGGGAAGCGCAGCAGCGTATACGGTCTGCCTAATTTATAGATAAGCTAAAATAAGTTTGGTAGCTCAAAGGTTAATAGAGGCAGGGAGAGTAAGGAATGCCAGACTAATTGATTTAGAGAACGAGGGAGAGCCTGAGTTGAAGAGAAATTAAGTGAAATAGCTAGATTCCCAAAAGTTATAAAATATTTCTATATAATATACAAATTGAGCAGCTTTTTGGGGTAATTTCTACCTTCGTTTGTGTTGCATATTCAGAACTAGAACATATATGCTTATTTATTTAAATAATTGATAAGTTAATAAAAAATGCAAAGATTTTTACTTTGTATAATGAAAACTATGCTCTCTTTTTATTGCTTAGCAAGATAGGCTTTTTTTGTACAGGCTTCACAAGAATATATATATATATATATAAGAGATATATGAATAGGAATGTTCATAGTGCATTCCTCAAAAATATCAACATTTTTCAAGACACGCCTCTTCTCAGCGTAGTCGAAGTGGCGTTTTGCTCAGTCACACAGCTAAATCGGCGCACTAGCTAAGACTGAACAAGAATATAAAAGGAATTAAATAATTGAAATATGCATCGAATTTATTAGAAATGAATAGTGTAAACATGTTTTTCTCTGACAAGTAGAGTAGTTTGTCTCTCAGCTTGTGTAGTAAAGCGAAATCGGTGCTGTTTTTAAGACTGCACAAGAATAAAAATAATAAAAACAAAACTAAGTCTGCATATAATATTATTATATACAATTTCACCTTAGCAAATTGGACAGGGTTAACAGTGAAATAAAGGGGCTCAGAAATATATCTATCTTTCTGTTTCACAACGCTTCTATTGCCAAGCATCAATCAATCTAGTTGGATTTATTTTGCAGATCAATTACGCACTGATCTGCCTATAATCCTGCCGTGCCATGGTTCCGACCAAATGGATTTTTAATCTTCTACCAAATCACCAGCTAGTTGTGGCTTGTGTTTTGCTTTTCAATTTCATTAGCCGACTTAGCAGATACATCTTCCTCGCTGTCTCCCTCTATTCTTTCTCTATCTGTGCACTATATGTATATAGACAGATATATCATGCACGTGCACTAATTGACCGCAAGCAGGCGGCGTAGATTGGCACCGCACGGGCTGGCAACATTGTGTGCTTTAGTAATTTGTCATCGTCGCCTTTTGCTTCATTGCGCAAATATGAAAGAATCCAGACGCATCCTGAGCAGCATCGACCCACACTATACACCACTTTTCACCTACCACTCTACCCTCCTCTTGTTGCTGCTGTCTTCTTGCAACAATGCAAAACGCGTCGAGGCACGTCGAGAGACGAGGCGAGACACAAGGCGTGGGCTTATGTCGAATCTGTTAGGCTCCATTTGCCGTTGCTGCGAGTTGCTTGCTCACACACACACACACAAACAGCTGTCGCAGCATGTCAGCTGCCTCTGCGCCTCTGCCTCTTTTTGTTGGTTTTTTTCTTGCCGCATTTGGCCATATTGTGCGACGCATTTGTGAGTTGTCAAACATCACGCATACGCAGCGTGTGCCCACATTTACATAGCCAGTGCCAGGCACACTATGCGTGAGTCTGTGTGCCAGTGTGTGTGCGTGTGTGTTTACTTTACGAATATGCGCCACAGCTCACTTTGGCACGTTGCAATTTACAATTCATTTTTTCTTTTTTTTTTTTTTTTTCATTGCCATCACTTTTTTGCTGCATTAATGCACGAACATGTTGGTAATAATAAAATTGTTGCGCGATACGATCGTATCAGAATCACAATTTTATATGCTAGTTAGCTGTTTTTTATCAATATATATTTTATTTTTTTTTACAATTTAATCGACAGCAAAAAGCCGAAAGCACGTCAAGTGTTAACAATTATATCAATTGCATAATTAATTAAATTTTAATTCGCTTTGGTCACATCAAATTGCACACTCGATTGACAGCTGAATGGAGATGCATATAGACAGTGTGGGGGGGGAGGGGGAGGTGGTGAGAAGTTGCGATAGGGGGAGACATTTAGCTAATTGCGTGTATTGAAAGCGAACAGCTGGTAAACAAAAAAATCGACAGCGAGAGAGGTGTGAAAAATTGGAAATATGCACGCATTACGTATACGTAGTATGAAACGAAGCTGAGGCAGCTGTGTGTGTGTGTGTGTGCTTAACGGCCTGAACAATCAGCAAGAGCTGCACATAATTTATATATATATATATATATAAATTTAAAAAATAAAAAAAATTATATACGTTGTTGCATAGAGGCACGCTAGAGCGAGGCAAGGCACAGCGCAGGGCAGACGCTGCGTATGCGTATTACCCGCAGCTGCAGTGGCCAAAAATCGCTTATTTCGCAGAAAACGGCGGCCGTTTAAGCTGCATGTGTCGCACAGCCCAAATGTGTGTGTGGATGGGTGTGTGTGTGTGACAGGTAAGTGAATTTATGTTGCACACGCTATGCGAAACATGCCACTGCATTTGCCCATAAAAACCGAGCAGCGACAATAATAACAACGGCAAAAAAGGCAGACGAAGAGGAGCAGCGAAGTAGAGAAGAAACAGTGGCAGATGAGCACGTTGTGGGGGGGGCGTGGAGGGGTAGAGGGTGCTGGAAACAGGCTGAAAACATGCTCGAACATTCGGCGGCAACGGCAGAGATGTCGCTTCGCTGCTCACACAACTCGCAGAGTCAGGGGCGTAGTGAAATATTATTTATTTGCTGGCGGGGCTTACCACCTGTACACCCAGCCGGCTAGCCTACCCTTGCACACCCACCCCTACCTCCCTGCTCGCACACACCCCAACCCATTGCACCGGTCTGTCGAGGCTGCACACTGCACACTGTTTTCACATTTCGCTTGCAACAATTTTGGCCATTTGGTTGCCCATTTCACTCGCAAGTGGCCCGCAGCCGGGGAGTGGAACGGGGGGGGAGAGAGAGATTGGGAAGGGAGTGTAGTGTAGCAGTGCGGGCAGGGTTAGCCGTGCTAGAGGCGCGCGTGCGGGTGCTGGCGGCGCTCGGTTGCCCGTGCAACGCATATAAATCGCTTCAATTGTGGGGAGCGTGCACACATACACACATAACCTGCCTCCCGCTATACAACCCCTGCGCAATTTAAGCAAAAAGTGCAAGAAGAATTTTACAATATTCCGTCACTTTACCACAACGAAGCTTGCATACTCTATAAAGAAACTTAACGAAGGAATATCTTGAAAACAAAAAAAAACTGAATTTAATTTTTTTATTGTTTTTTTTTGTATACCTATAAATTTTCCAAGTAAATTGCAGGTTCCCTTCCTGGTGTTTCCAATAGATCTCATAGATTTTCAAGCTCTAGAGCTATCAAACTTTGTTAACAAATTCATATCTTATTTTAAAGACTTTTTAAGACTCATATATAAAATGCGGTCACGCCTGCTTCAATGAAATTCTAATTCCTGGCATAAGCATAAGCCGAGTACGTTCCGTTTTAGTGTGTACAATATTTATTATCATTCAAAAGATTTATAAAAATTTCATTACAATCGGATAATAAACATATAAGTTATTTATAAATTGTCTGGTTTGAATTTTGTTTGACTTTTCTAAAAATTAGAGAGCAAACGTAAAAGAGGATTTTCGTTTTGCTCTGCCTTCACGTGCCAAAAAGAAAAATATACCAAAAAATACTCGATTGCAGAACGCGTATTTTGTGTTTGACTTTTTGAATTTTGATTTTTGTTTAACTTCTCTGAAATTAGAGAGAAAAGGCGAAATGAATTTGCGAAATGAGCAGAGCGAGCTCTGTACATGGTATAATTTTCATTTCTGGTTGCCAGACCGCGTCAAAACGCGGGGCAGCAGCGTGGCCACCTCTAGCAAAAGGAAACGTAATTAATATGCAAGTGAATTTTGAAAAATACGTGTGTGTGTGTGTGTGTGTGAGTGCGTTTTTGACGGCACAAAGAGAATTAATTTCTGCTTATAAATCTGCATAAATACGATATACTTATATACAATGTACATATGGGCGTGTGTATAGCACATATATATATATATGTGTGAACAGAAGCAATTCGACAAGGTTGACAATTTATTACATCGTGGACAGGCGAGATTTTCAATAATGCCATCAGCAAACATATCAATTAATAAACAAGCGTGCTGCGAACCTAAAAAATGCGCTCGGAAATTGAAATTGAATTGGATTGCAAATTGAAATTTGCATGAGATTCGTACTCATACGCTCGCCAATATACCCCGTTTGCATGCCATGTGCAGGGTATTTTGCTATTTTCCATAGACATAATTAATTTGCCAATAAAAGCATTGTACGAAGTTTTACGAGAGAGACTAAGATGAGATTTATGATGAAACATTGTGATGAGCATATAATGGGAATCCATATCAGATAATGTCATGCTATATACCTGTATATATATATATAACATATTTATGCAATGATGAGGGCAATTTAAAATAGATGAAAGCAAGTAACAAAAGCCTCAATCGAGCGGATGATTATGTTTATAATTCGATCAATTTCAAAATTTGCCAAAGAGTTATAAACAGAAACTTAGGCTAATAATCAAATTTAATGATGTTCGAGGGCGCTGTTAATAGTACCCGAGTTTTTAAATTAACACTATCTATGTATGCTCTACAGCAATCTTCATGCCAAATTTGGCATCACTAACTTGCATAATACCGGAGATCTATGTGTTCAAACAAACATAAATTTGTTGGCATACTCTTTCTCGAGCATTTTCAGTGGTTGCAGGGTACACAAAGTCCTGAGAAACTTGATTGCCAATCGAAAACCAAATGAAATACGAATTTTCAATATGGTATGCTCAAAGAACTGAGATTTCAATAAATGTGCCTATTGCAGAACGCGATATTGATTAAAAAACATACCACAAGTATTCGCACATTCCTCGCTTTATACGACTGGCAATATTTATGAAATTTATCGACCGCATTTTGCGTATAGTGAGCAACTCTTTTACGCAAAAAATAAGTGCAGGAAACTCTTTCACAAATTGATATATACTATATATAATAGTTTCCTGCGGCGATTGATGAAATTTCCCTAGAAAAGTTATCGTAAATATTTGAAATATGCCTAAGAAAAGAATACTAAAGAGTATGGATATTTTTAAATATTTTCCGGTACATTGAGGATTGCTTGTGCACACACACACACACACACACACTGCAGACACACCACATTGATTTCGGCTATGGCCTCGTTGTGTCAATTGACTCGAAAGGGGGAGGATTTGAGACCTCCATATCTGCCTGCCCAACAAATTACTTTTCTATAATGAGTAGCCCTGGCTGGATTAAGCTGTTGTTGCTGCTGTTGTTGTCGCTGCTGCTTCCGCCTTCTACTGTCCTGCCTCTCCTTCGTTGTTTTTCTCTATGCACTCAAGGATATCAAATTTTTAACCACGCGTCACACATGGCAGCACAGCAGCACAGCAGCTCAGCAGGGCTGCAGCAAATAGCCGCAGCCGCAGCCGCAGCCACAACCCTGCTACTGCTCTGACTGACTGCGGCGCTGCCCCTCTCCCACGCTGCCGCACTCGCTTGAGGTTGCTTTGTACTCGGCATAAACTGACTGACTCACTCATTCGGCAGTTGTGGAAAACGAAACCGGATTGCCGTTCTCCTGCTGCCAGCTGTCAGGTGGCACTAAGTAGTAAGTAGACTGTCGAGCCAGGGTTGCCGACACACAGACACACAGGAAGCACGAATCGAGTCGAGTCGACACGCGCTCAAAGTGCAAAGTTACCAATTGATTTCCGCCCAGCTCAGTTCAAAAGGCTGCCAAAGATGATGTTGCTGCTGCTGTTGTTGCTGCTGTTGCTACAGTGTTGCCCGAGTTCACAACTAACGGAAATTGCCATTCAGAAATCAGTTGGTCGTCACAAAGACGTGTCGTCAACAGGCTTGAGTCAAAAATTGTGTGTGTGAGTGTGAAAAGTCTTTGAGAGGCTCTCGAAATGCGCAACTGAAACTTAACTCAAACCGTGTTAATTATGTGACACAAGCAGCAGTATAATACCTTCAAAGGGCAGGGTGAGAGGAGAAGGATGAAGAGGGGGGCGGGAGTTTCACATACACTTAGGCTTGCCCAAATCTTCGGGCAAAAACAAAAGTTATTATCGATTTTTTCGGGCCTTGCTTCGATTGACATCATCTCAAAATCGTGTGCATATATATCGATTAAAAGTAGAAACACGATTTTAAGAAACTTCTTCGATTCTACTCAAAGTAAGGATTCGATTCTAGTTTAGATTTAGAGATAACCTTTTTCAGAGAGAGAGAGAGAGAGAGAGAGAGAGATAGAGAGAAAGAAAATGAGAGATAGAGAGTGTAAGGGACAGGGACTGTGAGAGAGCAGAAGATGAGAGAATTGTTATCTGTATTTGCAGTTTGATCTGAATTAAGTCTGATCTAGCATTGGTCATCGGAGACAGAGATCTTATTATAATCAGAGAAAAGACAGAAGAACAGTGAGTGAGATAGATAGAAAGAGAAAGATATAGAGAGAGATAGACGTAGGTAGGAAGAAATTTAGATCTGGTCTTCTTAGATTTAAACCTTTTAATCTGCAATTTAAGCTTTTACTTTCGCTTGGAGAAAGAGTAACCCAGAGGGAGAGACGGTTGTAGAGAGGCAGCCAGAGGGAGCGAGAGAGAAAGAGAGTGATGGAGGGAGATAGACAGAGAGACGTTGCACCTGCTTTATTTAGCTTTAAATCATTTTAGCCCTTTTTCTACAGCAATTTGAGCTGCCCCTTTTCGCTTCTCTTAACTCATTCCGACTGCGTCTTTTGTTGCTGCCAATTTCGCATATGACAACACACATTTTACTTGCCTTTGCTTGTTGTTGTTGCTGTGGTTGTTGTTGTTGTTGTTGCTGTCATCCCCTGGCATTGTCCTGCCAAGTTGGCGGCTGTGGTGCCTGTGCGTCCTGTTTGCTTTGAGCCGCCACCGAAAGTTGAATCCTTTTTTTACTGTGTGTACTCGTGTGTGCCTGTGTGTGTGTCGGTGTGTGTGTGTGTGTCGGTGTGTGTGCGCTGCTTTTTTGTTTGCTTAATGTTTAGTTCTCACTTTCACGCAATGTTTTCATTAGAAAACCATCCAAAAAAAATGAGAAGAGACGAGAAGAGAAGAAAGCATGAACTACAACAACAAAGGGAATAACAAAATGTAAACAATGGCGACAGCAAAAATAAGGAAAAAGTCAAGAGCGTGGAAGAAGAAGCAGCAGCAGAAAAGAAAGCAGCCCCTGTAACCCAAACCCGGTACCTCTCACACACCCGCAGTGAACTAAAAAGGGGTTGTGGATGAGGGGAAGAGGGAGGCGATTGCAGCTCCTTGACTTTGGGTCGTTTATGTTTTCATTTCTTCACCACGCCCCCTCCTACGCCCCGCATGCTGCGGCGAAACACCGTTCGTCCGTTTGAGCTGTCGCCTCGTGTTTTGTTTCTTCAGCGCGTTGTTGTTGTTGTTGCTGTTGTTTTTGCTGTTGTTGTTGCTGTTGTTGTCGTTTTTGTTTATTTTGCTTTGGCACATTTTAGAAACAATAAACGAAAACTTTGAGCGCTTTATGTGGCCAGGCCTGGGTCCCAGCCCGCCCAGGATCTTCTCTCGCCTCTGTGTGTGTGTGTGTGTGTGTGCGTGTGTGTGTGTGAGCTATCTTCATTTCAGCAGCAGCAGCACTCGCAGCAGCAGCACTCGCTTAGCCATAAAAAAGCCAAATTACGTGAAGCGGCCCTAAAAACAAAAGGCAAAGTTTTCTAACCCAACCCTAACCCTAAAACCCTGCTTCAGTCCCTGTCCCCGCCCCTGCTCCTGTGCCCGCCCCTGCACCCTGTTCCTGCCCCAATCGCTGCACCCTGTCCCAGTCCCTCCACCTACCCCGCCATCCTCTGCTCAGCTTATTGCTTGACTCAGCCATTTCCATCAAAATTATGAAAACTCTCGACTTTCCTGGTCTCACGCTTCATTGTGCCTGTGCCTATTTATGCCTCGTATTATTTACAAAAATTTTCACTTATCGATTTTCCTTCATGTTCGACAGAAAATTACTTAATTCGTCACCAGACAAGATAATAAGCCCACGATAGAATACATATCGATTTTTCGATTTCGATTTGACCTTCCTGCCGTGACTTTTGATCGAGCTGTCGAGTAATTTACGCGTTAACCTTGGCAAAAATGTTTTGATATGCATTCAATATACTAAAGTGAAATATTTGACAGCGATTAGGTTCGACTTAGCTTTCAGTAGGTTCTATAATGATATAAGAATTGAATCGAAATCGTATGGATTTCGATTTTTATATTTTCTATTCCATAATGTTAATGTTTAAATAGTAAAGCTGTTAAAAGTGACCTGTTGTATGCTACTTGCTTGTTACGCGTGACTCGTTGCCTGTGATTCGCTAGCGGCAACTCGTAACTTGTGACTTGACACTCTTTACTCGTGATTTATTACTCGAGATTCTTTACTTTAGTCTTTCTAAGCGATACTTTTCACTCGTTACTAGTGACTGGTTTCCCGTATCCAGTCAACACTGTGCCAGGGACTCTTGACTCGTTACCTGTGACTCCAGACTCGTTGCATGCAACTTGCGACTTACTATCGGCGACTCTTGACGTGCTACCCGTGATTTGTTGCACGTGACACGCTACAAGTAACTTGTTGCCTATGAAACGTTACCAGTTACTCATTATTTGTGACTTGTTACTCGGGACTTGTTACTCGAGACTTGTTACACGTTACCAGTTACTTATTGTGACTCATTTCTCATACTTTTTTGCTCTAGACCCGTTACTCGTGAATTATTGCCAGTAACTTGAAACGCATGACTCGTTATTAGTAGTTCCTCTCACGTAACTCATGGCTCTTTTCCTTTGCCTCGTTACTCCTGCTTCTTTACTCGTTACCAATCAACGCATTGCTGTTATCACTTTTCCGTAACTTGTTTTGCATTGCCCGATTTCCGGTTTTCTAGTTACAGTTACTGTTACAGTCACGTCACCGTCACCGTTACCGGTTGCCCATTAGCAACGTTCACCGTAACCAGTTGACGACTTTGCCCTTTGACTTTGTGGTTTTTAAATTGCTTATTTGCCTGGGCTGTCCAGGGTTGTCGCTGCTGCTGGACAAAAGCGTAACCGCATCGCCGAGTTTAATAACCAGGACAACCAGCGGCAAATGTTAAGCATCCTTTTCATTTGCCGTACCGTAACGTGCGTCCATCCATTTCCAGTTACCTCCCTCCATCTGCTCGCCTCCACCCCCATCCCCTCCCCACGCCGCTGCCCACACTTGCGCTGGGTCCCTTTTTATCATCTGTTTCGCATTGATGAGCTGCATGTGACGAATAAAATGTTCTCGCCACAGCGGCAGCAGCAGCAGCATCGCCAGCTAACCGCACTGTACACATTCCTTACCCCTCTTCCCCTAACCCCCCCACACCCCTCTACAACCTGCCCCTGCACCCACTCTGTCTTGGCATTCGTCTTATTTCTGTTCTGTGTTGGGAACCACAAAGTGTTTTTGCAGAAAACTCATTAAAGCTGAAGCTGCTGCCAAACGCTAGATGGCGCCAGAAGACACAAAACTTCGTTGCGAAAACTTCAAATTAAGATTTTCACCCTTTACCCTGCCCTCATCCCCCTCCACTTGCGCAGCAGTTTCAATGAAAATTAAATTTGAAGTGTGTTGCGTTGCTTTTTGCTGTCAAATCGACTGTCAGATACCCTAAAAGATTAAAGTGCATACAGCGATTGCTTCTAGTCAATATTATTACTTATCGATAATATTATTATTAATCGATTTTTGAAGCGAATAGTTGATGTGAATAGTGCGAGCAGTGCGAGAATTATGGAAAGATACTTCAAAACGCCGCTCATATATTTCTCGAATATGAAGAAGGTTTTATCAAGGAGAATAATCGTAAAATAATCGATAGTATCGCTGGTTAAGTCATTTTTCGATTGTTATGTGGACTATTGTTCGTATTATAAGGTTTTTGAACACTGCTAAAAAGGTTTGTGCCTAAATTCTGATTGGTTTTGCTTAGAAAACCCTATTTAAGGGATAGTATCGATGATTTTGATAGCAAAACATTGCAAATAGTTAGTCGATAGTTTTTGAAATTAGTTGGTACAAACCAATGCTGAATACCCCGCATTTGTTAGCTATTGATGCACGTTGGAAGCTTCGAGTTCACTCAACTTAAGTAAAGGCTTTGCCCGCCCACAAGCTCAAGCTATCGCAGTTCCTGCAGGCCCAACTGCACTCTCCATTATATGATTGATTTGCCACACTATATACATACACTCCATACACAGCCGACTTGCTGCTGCTCTCTATCTGTGTCACTGGAGCCGTCGAGAATGTATCGAATTAAAATGCCGCTAGCATCTTTTGGGCACAGCTTAGAAGGTATGAAATGCCTTTGCCTGCCTACCCTCTACCTAGGCAATAAGGATTGCATATCAATATTGAAAATATTCTGATGTATTCGGATGATGTTTGAATCGTCAAACTGATGAGAGAGTTGCTCCACCTCAGGGCCCCAGAGATGAAAGTCGCCTCGCGGCGACTGCAGGCACAGCAAGTGCACAAATGCAAATAGCAAACAGTTTGACCGCTGCTCTGATTCAGATTTCGATTCCGATTCCGATTCTGGGGAATTCCCATAAGCTTATCCTTCGCAGGCTCCAGGCTTTCATGCCATGCCGTGTCCTGGCCAGGCAGCGGGAATTGGGTCAACCAAGCCGGGGCAAAGTTGCTCTTTCTGCATTCATTTTGCATTTTTGCAGCTTTCTGGTTAATTTGCAGTTAAGTTGCCAGCGAAAATGGAAAATGTAAATGAAAAGCATGCGTTGAGCTGCGTTTGCCGAATCTGCAATTCGTAAATGAAATATGAACGATGATGGAAACGGGGGCAGTCATATCGAATGGCAATAGTTTCATAGCATGCTTCACAGCAGGTTTTTCATTACGAGAATATGAAGTTGAAATATGTTTGCACTGGCAGCGCTACTCAAATGTTCCACAAATGTTCTGCTTTAATTTGCTTTTCGAAACGCTTAAATTCTACTTTTTATATTCGACTGATAAATTTATTAAGCTCGAACAGGTAGAAATTATTTTAAAAATATATAAAAGGCAAGACTAAGCTTAGCAGCAGCTTGTTTATTTCTTAAATTACTCTTCTGTTTATAAGCCGATTGCTCTGAAATTTTCAGAAAACATTTGTGTAACAATAATCTATGTAATGTACATTCCTGATATGCATGATTTAGTCATAGTATTAAGCTTGATATGGTAAATAAAACAAACTGCTCTAGGTGCAGCTGCTTCCCTCTAGCAGCCCTGCACAGCGGGTACTGCTTGAAATACCCTAACCCTTTTTGCCGACTATGTTTGGGGGATTACTGCATCTGATAAGCTGCTCGGCAAATACATTCAATTGAAGCGTGACGCATTGAAACCGATCCCTCGGTACATACGCAAAATAACTGCTTAGTTACTGCAACACTCCCCCCTTCTGCCTCTCCCACCCCTTTGGTTTTCGGATAGCATTTCAGTTATGCCTGCGCGTGTTTCAAGTGCTGCCCGCGTCCACTCGGCGTATACGTAATGCGCAATTACTGCGAGCTACTCGACTGTCTTTCTCGCTCTCTCTCTCTCTCTCTCTCTCGCGCGCTCTCTGCCTTGCCTTTAATGCTCAGCAATGTTCCAATTTCAGCGTACAACATTTGCCTAATTTCAAGTGCCCCCTAAGCCTGCCCTCCGCCCCTGTCTCGCCCAGGTATTCGGAGTGGCAGCACCCCAGCATGAACTTGACGTGAAAAATTCGCTTTCATTTGAGTTTTCGCAACTCGCGTTGCCTGCACAACATCGTCAAGTTGATGAGATGTTTATTATGTATATTGGATATGGCATGGGCGCCCAGTTTATATGCAAATTCTCCCAGATCTGTGTGACAGCTGAGACGTTTCGCTTGGTTTGGTTTGGTTTGGTTTTGCTTTCGACCGCGTTGCGCTGCGCGGCTCCAAGGGGGCAGTCATAAATTACAATTACCTGGTTGTTCTTTATGTTAAGCGGTGGCTCACTTGTCCTGGCCCCCAGCTTCGGGCAGCGGCACAGCACAGCGCAGCGCAGGTGAAAGCAAATTGAAAACCCCAATACCGTAAACTGACACAACCAATGCGCGAGGGCTGCGCGAGAAGTTAACCTGATTTATGGCAGTTCTCCGGGGAGAACTTTAGACGGGGATGGGAGTGAGGTTAGATTACAGCGTAGCCTACGAATTTGAATTAAGCATTTCAAACTGTTACAAGATTAAAGAGCTCGCCTGGAAAAATATGCCAGAAGTGTTTGAAGCTAAACATTTATTTAATACAGTAAACATTTTATTTGCATCTTTTTTAAACTGAACAATTGAAAACTTCAACTTTATAAGTAAATTAAGCCTGCTACTATTTTCTGACAATTTTTCCCAACTCAAACCTTTAGCAAATAAAGCCAAAATCCTTAAAAAAAATTGAGTAAACCGGCAAGCAGGCAAGCTAGAGTTGTGTATGCACGCTTAGTGCCTAAATAATTTGTTATTTGTTTAGCGATTATAATGAAATTTTTAGATATTATTTATGTAATAATAATCTTTATACATACCAGAAATAAACAAACTAGCTGCAAACTTACGCTTGATTTGCAATAAAAAACGATCTGCAGCTACGTGCAAATCCTAGACGTTTAGCTGTCAATTTGTTAGCCTTAGCTCTTTTAGTCTCTAAGAACTAGGCTTAGCTTGATTGTAGATTTCTAAGTTATGCTATAATATTTATATGGCAATCTACTCTAAAGTGATAACATCTTGTAGAAGACTAAAAAGCTGGCCAAGAGCAGAGCAGGCAAGATGTAGGCTGCAAAATTCAGAGCCAGAGAGAGATGAGGCATCATTTCAGCTTTCGCCGGACTTAGAGCTCCTCTCGATAAGCCATAAGCTAAGTAGGTCTGGCAGCATAAACTAGGCAAAACACTGCCCATTTAGCCAGTTGGCCACTTGGCCATTTGGCCAGTTTTAATAGCTTCATTTGTGTCACGCGGTCGCGGCCAGTCGCGGCGAGTCGCGGTGAGTGTAAATTAAATTTTATTTCATATTAATTTCAAGGCAAGAGAGAGAGGGAGAGACAGTGGGGAGAGCTCTCCCCCGCTCGAGCTGACCCGTCGGGATTGTGACCTGACCTAAGCCACATGCCACATGGCGGCGCTGCGGAGAGTTGCAAAGGACACGGCGAGGCGACACAAATTTATTTAACCTGCAGCCACACAGCGCATATTTGAATTTATTTGCATGGCAGGCCGCAGGGGCAGGCCGACAGAGGGCAAAGTAGCAAAAGGGGCGGCTTATAAAACAGTTGCGGGCGGGGGAGGGCTGGCCATTTGCGACGCCAAAGTAATGCCAAAAACTACGTAAGCAGGAGAAAAGAAACGAACGAGAAAGTAGAAAGAAGGACGCAACTTTTGCTCAAGTTCTGTTGCAAGTTGTTTCGCTACATGGCCACGCCCATCTTGCCACGCTGCCACCGTCACTATTTAATACCGCAGACGCCTTCATTTCTCCCACTCCGCTTCGGCTGCCTTTGAAATGAGCCGCGCGCAGTGTTTGACACATGCAGCGCCACCTGGCGGCCGTCGTCATGAATTTGAATTTCGTATGGCACGGCGGCAGCGGTAATTTAAGGCAGAGGGGAAGCGGGCGAGCCGTGGAGCGGGGGGAAGGAGGTGTACAAAGTGGAAGTGGAACTCTGTTGCCATAAACTTTGCCTGGCGACAGCAGCGGCGCGCGCGCGGCCATCGCGGCGTATACGTAATGTTATTTGTGTGCTGCATACTTTAGTGCGTTATTTAAGTGCATTATACCCTGGACCCTCGGGTTGGACCCACTGTATGGCAACAGCAGCACACAGACTGCTCATAAACTACACTCACTCTGTGTGTAGGTGTGTGTGTGTGTGCGAGAGTGTCACAAAGTTCGAAAATGCGCGTAATCATTCGCACGTTTTATTCGACGGGCGTTGGGGGAAAATTGGTTGCGGATTCATGGCGTTTTCAGAACTGTAACTGTAAAATGGGCTACAAAAAAATCTACAAATGTATTTAAAAATCTTTAAAGCAAAAAATTTAAAAGATTTTCGAAAGGTTTTTTACATGAAACTATCGATTCTATCGATTATATTGGATTTCTAAGTTAAATTCTTTAAAAATACCTATACCAAAAATATACTAGAAATGCATTGCGAAACTTTTGAAAGGTTTTTAAAGAAAATCTATCAATTATATTGGATTCCTAAGCCAATTTTCTTTAATTAAAAAATTCAAAAATTACTAGTACTTAAAAATATACTAAATATAGAGAAATTTTTAAAGTAAAGAATTCCAAAGATTTCCTAAGGTTGCTTAAAGTAAAGCTATCGAAACTATCGGTTATAAATTTTAAATTTAAAGTTTTTAAACATTTTTCCTTATCGCGATTGTCCTATCGATATACCACAGTAATTGCGATTGTCCTATCGATATACCATTGTAATTGCGAACTTTATGATATGCGATAACTTATTTCACTTTGAATTCGAAATGAACAACCCTACGAAGCCCTACGAAACACTGCACGGTATTGTAGTCTCTAAAGTGAAGTCAGTTTCGTGCAAACTTTTCAACTACTTAAGGCACTTGCATTATGCCAGCCCAGTGGGGTATGCCAAAGTCGAGCACGGCCTGCGTATACGTAATTCGCTTTCAAGTGAACGAATCTGCTTGACGAGACTGAGCGAAACGCGAGCTGGAAAGTGGAAGATGACGACAATAAGCCGAAGTTGCTTAATTAGTCTCGCTGATTATGCCATTATATAACTATATATATATATATATATAACTGTCTGTGTGTGTGTTTCTGTACGAGTGTGTATGTGTGTGTAAGCGCAGCAAAGTGTTCATTAGAATGCAACTGTTTGCCAGCAGCTTTGGCTCAGCGTCTTCGTTACTCGTCCAAATCCGTGCCTCATTAATGAGTTATTGTTGCAGCCGCTGCTGTTGTAGTTGCTCTAGTTGCAGCTGTTGTTGCTGCTGCTGCTGTTGCTGCTGTTGCCTGCAGCTTGATTGGCCTGCTCGCCTGCAGCTAAGTCGCACCTTAGCACATTCAAGCAGCAGCAGCAGCGGCGCCACCTCTCGCTATTCATGCCCTGCAACGCCTGATTACACTAGTTATACTCAAGTGGCTGCCCTTTGCTTTGGACAAGCCCCCACACCTGCCATGTCGCCCACGGACCGCGCCTCCTGCTGCTGCTGCTGTTGCCGTGGCGACGCATAAATCACTTTTGCAGCGCTGCCCGATCGGGAGAGTTGGCTGTGGCATAAATAGGCAGCTGCTGCAACAAGCCTAATGAACGTGTTCGCGATAAATGGGCCCAAGTCGAGAGCAGGGAGAGCAGGGAGAGCAGAAGGGGCAGAGAGCAGGCAGCGATGGGAGAGGGGGTACAAAGGAAAAAGCTGAAGCTAGCCAGACGGGGGCGTAAACTACGCGAAATGGAAACAAAATGAACTCAGGTCGCAGTCGAGCGGATTTTAAGTGACTGAGAACGATCGATAACAGTTGCACGCAAATAAATTGCAGTCGATAAGCGATTAATTGCAGCCTAGAGCTGAGAGAAAAATCGATAGAACGTTGAGCCAATGTCAGCTGCCACAACAAGCTGAACAAGTTTGAGTTTAAGGCAGGCAGCTTTTTCTTATAAATCTCTTTATTTTTTTAAATCTTAATCTTAAAAACATGCAAGAGGGAGCTTGGGTAGTTAAAATTTAAAAAAATGCCTAATAAATCGATGCACAGCTAATAAAAATAATAAAAACCAAAAATAATCGAATTGAAAACGATTAATCGCAGGATAGCTGCGTGCCAGCAATCTAAACTCAAAAAGTGCAACTTCTGAATTACTAGACAACCCTGTGGAGTTGCCAACTCTAAGCTAAAGTAATAGACATGTTGCTGCCAAGTCACTTTCCAAATTTCACTGAACATTTTCCCGATTCGACAGTTATCTAACCCGTTTCTCTTTCGATATTGTTTTTCGTGAGTCAGCTCTCTATTGAAGCTATACAAAAAGTTATCGTTTATCCACTTGCCCAGCCAGTTTTGGCAATTGTCTTTTCATTTTTATTCCTTTTTTTTGTTGTTGCCCGCTCGCATGCATGTGCCTGCATGTGCGTGCCTGTGCACGCGCGTTCTGCCTGAAAGTTTGGCGTTTGTCTGGGCCGGCGGAATGCGCAAATTGTTGCAAAAACCGCAGCAAAGCAATGCAGCATGCATAGTTGGCAATGCACACACACACACACACACAGCATGAAGTCAAACATTGTTTGTTATTGTGTGTAATTACTCGCAGTAGCTGCTGCCGCCATTGGTCGCGCTTGCCGAAAGTTGCGCCAATTTAATAAAGTGCAATTACGATAGTTTTTCCATATCTAAAGTTTTTCCATGCCCTGCATGGGGCAGAGCTTATTGACGTTGGGGCAGCAAATGACTTTTTAAAAATACGATATTAACGTAGGCAATTTACGTTCGAATTGGTTTCCTAACTGGAAAAGAACTCACGCAACTGTGCGCTGCTCGCAATTGCATAACTTCTGTGTTTCTGTGCTGCGATTGACTTGAAATTTGACATAGATATGCATATAATATGCAGCTATATGTGTTGTGAAGCAGTAAGCTGCGGCTTAAGTACTTGCTGAAATAAACACAAAATAGTGAATTTCATGGGCGATGGGCGTGGCAAGCTATATTGTAATATAAGTTAGCCTGCCTATGTTATATAGGCAGCTGCATATGAAATTTGGTAACTAAAGCTTTTTTATTAGCCGAGTTACTTGAGTTCATACAGACAGAGTAGCCGATTGACTTGCCCAGTTGTGTTGAGCAGGAATATCTAAACTATTTATACACTTTGAGGTCTGTCAAGCTTACAGCTGGCACTTGAATACTCTTCATTGCCAGAGTTGTGCTATAGAGTGTTTTCTTTTTTTGGTACTTGAGACAAACACAAATTACGATGCCTGCAAAGTAATTAGAGGAGGTTAGGCAGCACCACCGGGTCCAATTAGCCCCAACCTTAGCAGCTTGAGCTGCAGCATATATATGTGTGTGTGTGTGTGTGTGTGTTGTTGCATAATGCGTTATATGGGGTAATTTCTACACTCCACGCGGTTGTATAATTTTGCCAAGTTGTTGAAAGAGAAACAGAACAAGGCACAAGAATTGAAAAGAACACTTGCAGCGGCGACAAGGACAACAAACAGAAAGAGAGAGAGAGAGAGAGAGAGAGAGAGAGAGAGAGAGGGAGATGGGGAGAGAGCCAGTGCGAGTGAGAGGAAGAGAAAACAAAAACACAAATAGCGTTGTTATTGCTCTTGTTGTTGCTGCTGTTGTTGCTGTCAACAAGCATTGACATTAATTAAAGCCCAACGTTGCATGCAACTGCCATCTGTTGGTACTCGTGTTTGTGTGTGTGAGAAAGCCGCAGCAGCAGCCTTTTTATACCTATCTCCACAAAATACCCTGTAATTGTCAAGTAGTTTGAACTAACCCAATGTTCATTTGGCCAAGTATTTGAGTTGCAACTCGTATGTTTTACAGGGTATTCAAATGGTTCATACCCAGCGCTACGCATGCATGTTTGCCCTGCGGCGGCTTCAGTTAACCATTACGCTTTAATTACTGTGCTAAAATCCACGCTTGTCTGCAGCGGCACACACGCTCACACACACACATGTAGGAATAAAGAATGCGAGTGTGCGAGTGCGCGCCTTCATGCTTGTTGCGCTCAAAAGCGTGCTTTAAAAATTGCCTGCTGCCGGCACTCGCCGAGTGGCTGCAATAAAAGTCGCTGAAATGCCGAAAAGGTTCGCCAAAGAACGCACGGCAACAAAGAAAGCAGAAAGCAGTAAAGAGAGGGAGAGAGCCAGAGAGCGCAAAAACACATCACAGAAACCCTGACAGAGCCGCTGATTAACGCTCGTGCCAATATACCAAAGTACTGAATCCCAGTTCCACTGCCAGTCCCAGCTCCCAGCTCCCAGCTCCCACTCCCATCTACACTCATAGGATTCACTGCCAGGCTTATGTGAAAAGCAGCGATGCGTCGTCAGCTGCGCAGTGTGTGCCATATGGCGTGGCCAGAGCTGGCTGCCTGTCCCGGTTCGGGCTTAAGCGCAATATGGCAGCGTTTACTATCGGGGCAGCTTCATCTGAAGTGATTTCAGTGAATGCTTCAACGATGACACAGCAGTACATAAATAAAGTGACATATGGCAATCGGTAAATTTGCGAGCGAAAAAAATACCAACAGTTTTCGCATTTATAGATCGACGTATATGTTTGTCTTTTTACGTGCTCAGTTTTGCAAATGCTACGATGCGACTTATCGATAAGCTATCGAAAACTGCTTGCATAGATAGAAATGTGTTTTGTAGCTGTGCGAGCTAAGCGATCGATAACTCTCGATACTTTTTGCCCTTTTAGTACTGTCTTTATTCTTGTTTTATGTCTTAACTTTAAAAATCAGCTAAATCAGCTTAGAGTTATATCGCCTAATCATTTACAGTTGTTGTTATCGATAGTTTACTATCGTTTCTGCTTGGTTTAGTAAGCTTTTAATAATTTTATTCGATTAGCGATAGTAATCGATTAATCGATTGCCACTTAGTTTGCCTGGTTCCAGTTGAAACATACCTTCGCTGCCCTCGCAACTTCAAATTGGCTTCCCCCAACTTACTATCGATAGTCGACTATCGAAAGACAGTTGCCCATCACTAATTCCTTCTGCTTTACTAACACTATACTATATAGTGCCTTTTCAGCTGTATAACTGAATAATTTAGCATAATTCCAATAGCATTTTCAACTGCAGATCGCATTGCAAATTGTCAGTGTTGATTGCGCCCGGTTGGGTTCTTTGTCCCCGCTTTCTTTCCTTTCACCTTCTAGCTTCTACCTTCGCTGCCACTGCTGCTGTCATCCTGTTTATCCTGTTATCCTGCTATGCAGCTATCCTACCTATCATCGTTACGATTGTGCGCAAGTTGCTTACAATGACGTGTCTCTTGATTATCATAATTAAGCAATTTACCCTCGAGTGTGTCATTGTTCGTTGTTGCAACTTGCCGGTTGCCGGTTGCAGGCATTGCAATTACTGCTGCAGCTGCCGCAGCTGCTATAACTGGCATTTCCGGTTCTTTGTTGCAGCAGTTCTTAAATGTAAATTACGCGCTCAGTTGACTTTGCTGCAGACCGGAAGCTGTCGGTTCCAAGGCATTTCTTTTGTTGCTCTCGTGCTGTGGCATAAGGCCCGAATTGCTGCCAATCTTTCTGTAGCTGCGATTGCTATTGTTAACCTTATCCATGGCCAGTTAAAGCCTCTACCCTACACTGCCGTCCAGCAGTCTCGGTATCAGTTCGAGGCATAGTACTTGCCATTTAGACTTGACCCCGTCGTGCTGTCCTTTTTCGTCTTTCTCCGTCTCTGTTGCCGTAGCTGTTGCTGTTCCTCTTGCTGTTGCTGTCTCTGTCGACTGTCCGCAGGGACATGGCCTGACGTCGCCTGTTCCTGCCCCCTTTCCCCTCGTACGTGCACGTGTGTGGCAGCATTATGCGATCGACCTTGGTTCGCTTTTCGATTGATTTTCACTCGGGTCGTCCTATTGTTTCTCTCGTTGTTGTTGTTGTGCCACTTGAAAGACATGCCACAGCTCGCAGCTTTGTGTGTGTGTGCGTGTGTACATTGTGTGTGTACAGTGTGTACTCGTATTTACATGCGAGAGTACTTCATGTGCTTGTGGGGGGCCTGACCTTTTTAGGTTTTTATTTGGGAAAAAGCGGTTTGAAGTTGGCTTTGTGGATCAGCGAGCTGAGGATTTTTGTGGGCAGCAACGAATTGGATCGATAGCTGAGTCGATGGGAAATAGAAGTATAAGAAATACATGAAAGTTAGGTTGATCGAAAAGTGACATAAAAGGTTTGAGGTGCTACTACCACGTGGGGAATTAGAAAAGAAAAACAGTTCACCAAGTAACACACGATTTATCGATATAAACAATAAGTTTTCACTTGATGCTATGAAAGGCTGATTTGCATACGCATCAAGAAGCTATATACTTTAAAGTAAAACAGGATACGTTTCCATATATATTACAATCGAACCGTATGAGTTCCTACTCTAAAAGTTTCATTATATTCGATATAAATTGGAATTATTGCCCACTCTACTTTATAGCGTTAAAACTTAGCTTGATAAACTTCTTCGCAAGTTTTAATTAGATACATCGTAAGACGATGTTAATGAGCTATGACCTTGAGAAAAGTTTTGTTGCCTTTAATCTTTGCGATATCCCTTTTTTTCGCTGCATTACGTATACGACTAAAGGCCGAGATAAAGCGTTGACCTGCTTGTTGCCTACTACCTACTGCTGCCTACTACCTACTGTATTCGTTAACCGTTATTATTACAAGCCATGTTACATGCGAAGAACCTCCCCCCCTCCCTTACTGGCGACAAAGCTATTGCCATGTTTCCGGCACGTTTGGCTTGGCCATTTGGCCATTTGCCTGCTGCTCTTTGCTTTTAATTTGTTTTAATGAACTTTCATGCGATTTTATTGAGAGGATTGGCAAGGGAGAAGGCAGCAGAGTAACAAAGGGTGGGGGGAACGCAGAGAGAGGCAGAGAAAAGGCTGCGAAGGGGAAAACGCTAAGAAAAGCTGCCACGGCTGCAATATGCTTGCTCACTTGTATAATTACAAGCGCCATTGCATTGGCCCATGCAGCGTTCGCACACTTCCGACCCTGCCCCCTCTCGCTCCGCCTACACTTGCAGCCCCTGCGCATTTGTCGGTGCAGACCGCCCTACGCCTCACCCTGCCCTGCCCTGCCGCCTCTTCACTTGGGCTGAAGTGCGTGGCTTTCATTAATTTTAATGAGTTTTAAAAGTTGTTGCCATTTTTTGCCATGCCCCCACTGCACCGCACCGCACCACACCACACCACACCCCCTTCCCAACCCCGCGCAGTCGACGCGCGGCAGACGCTTTATATTTAATTTTATTTCATTTATTTACTTTCTCAGCAAGTTTCGCCTGCTGCTTCTACTTCTTTCTACGAGTTGCGATCTCTTGTGTTGTGGTTGTTGCTTTTGTTTTCGTCATCATTTGTACACAACAACAACGACAGAGTTTTATCTATCACACACACACACACATATGCATACACGCACACATTAGTTTCCATTTGCTGCTGCAACTCGACTCGGGCCGGCAGCAACGTTGCGTATACGCAACGACCTAACCCAACTCGACCTGAAGCGTAGCTGCTCGCTCCACGCTCCCTGCTCCTCGCTCCTCGCTTTGTGTATAGTTTTCGCGCTTAACTAACTCGTAGCAGTCGCACACACACACACACACACACAGACAGAGAGACGTACACAGCGAGAAGTCTGTGAAACTTGCAATGTTTTCAACTTAAGCCCGAACCGCGCTCTGGCAACGCTGCCTGTCGCGCGACAGCTGTCCGTTCCCATTTTTCGGTGTCAAAGAATTTGAAGAAATAAAGAAAAAAGTACAAGCAAGCCAAGGGAGTAAATAATGAAAAACAATAGTGGAATAAGCGAAGAAACTCACAACTACAAAACAAAATCAGCGCAAATGATTTGACAATCAATAGAGCGTAACTTTTGTATAGTTCGGTTTGTGGGTTGATTAGTCAGTTAAGTGTACGCTGAGAGCTGTAAATGATCACTGGAATTCGGGCTGAATATGCTTAGATATTGCATAAACTTTATAGACTACATTTTATACACTTATTTAGCTTCAGCTTAACGTTTTTTGTACTTAAGAAATAGAAAATAAAAATGTTTTTTTGCTTGCTCAGTTTTATTTTATTTCAAGAGAAAATTCACCTATTTATTGTACTCCCGGTACACTGTGCACAGTGGTTAGTGTAGCAAAACTCTCAACTACCCAGATAGACAAAAAAAAATTGCCATATTTCAGGTAGCATTCGCACATGAACTCAACTTTTCCCATTGACTATTGCCAAGTTTTGTGCAATAATTACAATTCCCAAGCTGTTCGAGCCTGATGCTGCTGCTGCTGCTGCTTACAGCTGTGCAGCCGTCTCGCTCACACTATCCGGCAAGTAAATCACTTTGCGGGCACATTCTTGCTATGCTTTTAGGGCAACTTTGTTTGTTTGCTTGTCATTTGGCTGGGTCGCAGATCTTAGCCGGGCCCAAATGAGATTATCCTCACGTCCATTGTGCCCTCGAGGCCCGAGCAGGACGAAGGCGAGACCGAGGGAGAGAGAGAGAGAGCTGGGCGGGGTGTTGGGAAATTCGGGGGAGTGAGAAGGCATTAACATTAAAATCAAAGCAAGCCAAACATTTGCCAAGCTGTCATGTTACTTAGTGCGTTAAAATTGTTGGCCCGAAGAGGTGACGAAAGCGAATAAAGAAGAGAGCAGGGAGCAGAGAGAAGGCGGGAGTGGGGTGAGGGAAGAGAGCAGAGAGTGTGGAGTAGACAGGAGACAGTAGAGCAGAGAGAGTGAGGGAGGAGCGAGTGAGCTGGCCACATGACTTGCCGGTCTTGTCCATTTGCTCGACCGAGGCCTTTTTATGAATTTGCATTCGTCAACATGAACATTAGTCTGGCCTCGCTCTCTCTCTTTGTCTCTCTCTCTCTCTCTCTCTCTCTCTCTGTCCTCTCTCCCGCACCCACCTAAGTGGTAGCTGTCTCTTTCACTCAATGTGTTTCTTGTCTTGTTTATTTGTGGGCTCCACTGTTCGTGCTTCTCGTTGCCCTTTGTCCAACTGCTGTGCCTGTGGCGTTTTCGCAATTTGATTTATGTGTTTCATATCATTCATTAAGATATAATCATAACGCATAGAAAGCGCACAAATGGCACGTCCAAGTGTGTGTGTGTGTGTGTGTGTGTGCGGCCATCTCATATTTCCAGCGTGTCCTTGATAGTTTTGAGTTCTCAGCTCACATACGCTCGTTGCCCAATTTAGACATTAAGTGTACCAAATATGTGTGTTTGTATGCCTACAGCTGAGCATGATCTCATTCTACTGTAAAACTGACATACTTTCATATTTTCAGACTTATCCCTTTTTATGGCCAAGCAAGACATGCTGAAAATTTGAAATAGTTGTCGGGGAAAGTTGTGCGGGAGCCTGTAAATATTTTCCGTAAAGTTCCAGCGCAGTTCTCGAATCTTATATTATTTTATGTATGTTTATATTTTAGTTTTATATTTTTTTGCAAGATCTTGCAGCTCTTTCATGTGTTGTAATATTTTAGTTGTATTTCTATATTTTAATTATATGTAATTTAATTAATATACATTGATATAATATTAAATTGCCCAGATCCTTCAGCTTACTTATTCATTGTATTTTTTCAGTTATATGTCTGTATATTTATTTTTATGGTATCATTTATGTATCAAGATCAAAATTGTTCTATATTATTTTCATAAAGGTAACTCTTGGTCGAAATACCCAATTATGTATGCTACATTTTTTGTTTATTTAACTTTTCTGTTTGTTTGCTTTACGTATTTGTTTTTTAATTTCCTGTTTTTGCCGTCTGTCCTTTTGCATGAATTTGCCTTCATACGAGAGTTGATTAAATATGTTTCTCTAAGCACGTTTATTCGTTTCTCTTTCTCTCTGCTTCTTCTGCTTTTTTTCTTGCTTCGCTTTGCATGTGTTTGTGTGTTGGTTTTACTCTGACACTCAGCTAGCAATTTACAGTTATTTTGTAGCTCACCTGTTGGCCATTTTATTTATTTACCATTTCACTTTTTGGCATCTTGTGAATTTTATATATTGCCCGCCTCTTCTCGTTCTCCTCTGTGTCTCTTTTTTTCGGTCTGTTTGCATGGTAACATCGCTCCGTAAGTATGCTGTAGTTTATTTTGGTCCTCTTTAATGTAAAGACCCACAGCCCCCACCCTCCCTTCTCCGACTGTTCCCCCTTACAGAATGTCATAATCAGAGGTGTCCCATAGCTCAGAGGAAGCTTCCTTCTTGTATTCTCTGTCTTTTTTTCTTTCGTCTTCGTTTTGTTTTTGTGCTGCTTGAGAATTATCTGGGACACCTCTGGACACACGTATTTGTCTTGCCAACTTTAAGCTAACTGTTTATTTCACGCTCTCTCTCGTTTCAGGTAAGTGTTGGCAGCTGCAACTTATGACTTCCTATTTGCCGTGGGGTAAGCACATTACGTTACGAGTTGAAAGAGATGTGATAATCTTGTAATTACGGTATATAGCATATACATGTGGGATGCAGAAGATTGATGGCAAATACTGTCTAGATGGGAAATCTGCGCCACCTAAGCCATTAGTTCTATGTATTCTTATATAATATAGCCGAAAAGCTCTTAGTTATTTGGTTAACTCGTTATACCAGAAAAATAAAGTAGGAAAGTGTTTCAAGCTGAAAATAATGTTAATACATATTTAACTACAAGATATACTAATTATCGATAGGTTTATTGCAACACAATCGATAGTTTTGTTAATTCAGCACTAATGTATGCTATGAAAAATTATACATTTTGAGAGAAGGTCCTTGAACTTAAGACTACACTCCATGCACTATGTAGACCCAAAAAAAAAAAACCATCAGCCATCTTTGGACTGACCTTATTTCTCTGGCATTTCGAGTATCATGCTGTATCTTTAATCGGCATTAAGTATATGGGCGACTGTCTCGATATCTGTGACAGCGCACTTGCCTTGTGGCACCTTCAGGGAGCTGCAAGCCACCCTCTGCCTGTCGCCTGTCGCCTACCGCCAGCTGCCATATGCTCATCGACAGAGTGGCCATATTGCCCAAAGGTTCATTGCCAGCTGTCATTTGCTGCTGCTGCTGCTGCTGTCGAGGCGAGGCGAGCAGCATAAGTAACTAAAACTTTTGTGCATTGCGACGTTGCATATGAGAGAGAGAGAAAGCAAAAGGGGGGAGTCAGTCAGAGTTGCAGCCGCAATCGCTGTGGCAACCCCGGTTGAGCTGTCAGGTTCGGCTTGGCCCATGACTTTGTTGCTTTGTTGCCAGCGCGTGCCTGGCCAAATTTATGTGCCACACCAGCGCGCGCTCTCCCTGTCTCTCTCTCTATCTCTCTCTCTCTCTCTCTCTCTCGCTCTTGCCCTGCCACTGCAGAAGTTAAACCAATATTATTTTTATTCTCTTCCCTCTTCCCTCGCTCTCTCTCTCTCTCTTTCCCAACCGTGCACTTTGTCTTTTAGCTATATTTTTGCTTTGCGCTTCGCTGTCTCGGTTCGACTTTTTTTTTCGGTCAGCGGCAATTGGCTGCGACAGCGCCCGGAAGTGCAGCTTGCAGGCGCACACACACACACACACACTCACATGTATATATATCAAACCCCTATCCCTGCCCCTGCCCGCTCATTTTGTATAATTTTCCGGCTGTTTTCACGTGGCAGGAAACTCGTGAATTTCGCGTCCTTTGCGGCAAGCATGGGGCATAAAAATGAATGTCGTATTTATTTTTTTTGTCAATTTTCTGCGCTTGTTTTTGCCGTTTTTGTTGCTGCTGTGTGCCAATTTCTGCTCTAGTTACGTGCACGCCGAAGTTGACTCGTGACTTGCAAGCTTATTAAACATAATTCGCATGGGACTGCAGCCTGGAACCTTGTCCCCAAAACAAAACAAAAATGGCAGCAACGCATTTGCAATGCGTTAATTAACTGCCCAATGCCAGGCAAAAAGCAGAGAGCAAGGGGGAGTGAAAAGCCTAACTAGGCTAGAGTTTATTCGAGCGTAATGTGAATTATAATTCACAATGCATTCGCTTTGCTCACAATGTAAAACGGTTTATTGCGGTTTATTGTGTGTATTTATTGTGTGCGGTTAGTTTAGTTCTCTTTCATGCTCGCTCTCTCTGTCTCTATTTCTCTCTCTCTCTGCTTATCTTGCGCTTTTTCGGCTGCGCAGTGCAGCGCGTTGGCATGTGGCAAGATTGCCGTGTCGACCAGGTCGGAAAGCGGAAGAGGGCGAGTGTCGCTTTCAAGCAGCTCTAGAGTCATGTGTGTGAGTTTGTGAGAGTGTGAGTGTCTGTGTAAAGTTGCGCTAAAATCGGTTTCAAGTAGCAGTTATTAGGCGCTTGCCAAACTGCCAGCACTGAAAAGTAGGCAACACTTTGGCCCACTGCGCGCCGCGCACAAAAGTAGGCAACGAAAATGCGCGCTACTTCAAGTGCAGCCTTCGACTCATTTAAAGTCGGCGGCATTTTAAAGTACGGCCTAACTGTCGCTATTTTACACTAGCATCGCTTCCCCCCCCCCAGCCCTGCACACCACAAGCCATCCATCTAGTGCGGCTGCTGCCCACACACACACACACACACACACACCCTTTGGGAGCGTAAAGTTTTGCTGCTTTATGATGCGGCCCGTGCGGCACGTTTAAACAATTGCAAAGTTTTATGGGTTTTTTGGCACTTTTGAGGCAGCTGAGCAGGGGGGAGGGAGGATGAGATCGGGGCGTAGAAATGGTAAAGTATTTGCAGCAGCAGATCCGGGCTGTGGCGTCCAGTTTTAGATGTACAAACACGTTCGTATCCGCGCCATGTGTCCATGCATTTGTGATGCAACACGCTCTGCACTCACTCCCGCCCACTCTACACCTCTCACTCTCTCTGTCTCTCGCTCTGACTGTGGCACCACGGGGAGTGGCAATGCATAAATGATGTACGTTTTGTGGCTCAGCGGTTGAGTGATTGAAGCGGTGGGTGGCTAATTGAGTGGTCGCTTAGCTCTGCCTTCGCTTGGCTGCGCGCCTTGCGTGCCCTGACAAATGGAGCTGAAGCAGGAGCTGCCTGTGCTACGCCTTCGACTGAAAGAGGGGGAATGGAGGGCGGGTGCCCAGGCAGAAGTCATTTCATTTTGGCTTCGACTGTTACAATTATTATTGCTTAATTCCATAAATTATAAATCATTACAATTGCAATTAAATGAGACTCGAACTTCGCCCTCATTTACGGCAATTGCGGCAATCGCATTTGGTTAGTTCGGCATTAATTGCCTGCAATTCTGGTTAATCTAATTGCATGCGCAACTGTCGAATTAAATGATATATGCTTTATGGTATAAAGCTTCACTCTGCCATTCCGTTTTTGATGTCGGTTAGCGTGAACTTGAGAGATTCCGATTCAGCTTCCAATTAGGCAGTGACAATGTGCACTTAGTAGCGGAATGTGTTTGTGTGTGTGCATGTGTATGTGTGTGTGGGAGAGGGAAAGAAAAAGCAAAGGGCAGCTATTTACATGCACAACTGTCGCCCCTTATCGCACAGCGAGGGGAAGGCAGAATATTAATTTTTACGAGAGGAAAATCGTAAAAACTAACTAACGACGGTCAGACAGGCACATCAACTCTCTCCCTCTCTCTCGTTCGCTCTCTCGCTCATCGAGGCACTTTTAGTACATGCCCATATGTATGTATATATTTATACCCTGTTATACCCTGTTATACCCAGTTATACCCTGCAGTTGTGCGCTCGAATTTGTTGCTAAAGACTTGAAGTAAGGTTCGGCTTTCCAATTATGCTTGTAGTACAAATTTGATTGATTTACGTAGGCGTTGGAGGCGTGGTTGATTTCTAGAATATGCATACACTGCCTGCAATACATATAAGTATTGTCCTTGATTTTGATGATTCTAGCTTGGCTAAACGCAGAGATATAGACGTTCGTACAGACAGAAATGGAAAAACAGGATGCCCTAGCTTATGTAGGTAGTATCTTTATTTTATAAAATCTACAGGGTATTCGGCTAGTATATGCCACGCTTGTACTGCCTTATTCGCTGCTGCTATTGACAGCATTATGCCATGCAATGAAAGACAAATAAAAACTTTGCGTTTGTTGCTCGTTTTGCGTTTGGCATCTGTCAAAATGGCAGCCCCCCAGCAGAGGGAGGGGAATGGAAGCGTAACGAGGGATGTGAACTGTCACGCAAATGCCGGAGCAGCGCAAATGACAATATTCTCGCTGTTTCTTCTACTGTTTCAGTGTATAAACGAGTTTTGCATTAAAATTTACAACGTCAGCCAGGCAAGGCAAAGAAAAAGAGAGCAGAGCGAGAGAAAGCAATAAAAATGCGCACAAAATGGAAACATCGACATTAATGTATGACGTGGGCTGCAGATGGATGCAGAGGGGAGGACTGTGTGTGTGTGTGTATGTGCCGTTTGTGCGTGTCGGCGACAGGTGAACGTACCTTGAGCATTTGCCTGGCAATGACAGTTTTACACCAAGCTGTCGACTGCCCCCTCCCTCGACACCCCCACCCCACCAACCCGTTTGGCCAATTGGACTGTGATTTGGCGCCGCTTTTGAGGTAAAAATTTTTTTTTTTTTTTCATTTAGTGGTGAGAAGGCGTGGTAGTTTGTTTAGGGCGTAAAGTATGCAATGCGAACTGTCCAATCAACGAATTTATTAAAGCAGCACGCAGTAAACCGCAAGACAAACAGAGACAGTCACTTTCTCACTCACTCTCTCTCTCACTCACTCTCTTTTTCTCTCTGTGTGCACTGAATGTGCATGTGGTAGAGTGTGTGTGTGTGTGTGTGTTCGTGCCTGAGCAACCGCAACACACTGCGTCAAGCTGATGAGTTGAGGCTCGACATTTAAAGAGATGCAGTTGATTGAATTGTGGGTTGGGAACGAGACAGCAAGCTAAAGAAAGAGACAGCCGGACAGCTAAACAGCTCGACTGCTAGAAAACAAGAGACAGCTGAGCTGAGAAAGAGTGAGAGGCAGAGAGCCTAGAAACAAGCTAGAAGGAAAGAAAGAGCGAGCGTACCAGAATGATGAAGAGCGAATTAATGCTTGAAAGATGAAGGAGAAACTGGGATTGATACTGATCGATTGGAATAGGTAGGGATGTATAGGGATAGAGATAATAGTTAGGAGAGAGAGAGAGAGAAAAAAACTAAGCGCTAGAAAACGAAATAAAGTGCGTAAGTGGAGAAAAATTGAAAAGCAAAAGAGAACGAACAGTCTTTCGATTCCTTAAACGTAACTATTAACTCTTCGTAGTCATAGTTGTATGTGCAACAGAATTGTGTGATATAAAATATATCGACTGGATCACATAGCATCTCTAAAAGCAATCGATTTCAAATATTTATCGATTTAAGCCTCAGAAAATATCGATTTAAGCGCTTAGATCAAAAACTTGTGTCTTGCGCATGTCAATCTTCTTAAAAAGTTCGAGTATCCACTGGCTCTCCCCAGTAGATATTGCATTCAAGTCTATTACCCTACACTTAAGTAAGCGCATAATGATATATCGATTGGCTAAAATTGTATCGATATATTCATACAATCAAAAGAAGCGTTTAATCGACTTTTAATGTAATGTAATGTTGGTAGTTCTATTAAACAGATTATTAGCGATACTTATACACATTTCTAACGTAGTCTATAGGAAACCAGAACCTTCCCAGCACCTGCTAACAGTACTGCTATATCGATATATCGATAGATTATTGTGTGCTTTAAGTCGAGTTAATTTTGCAGTTTCTTCAATCCAAGAGAAATTAACTTGTTGGTTGCACTTTGAACCTTTTGCGATTCATTTTGCTTTGGCATTGCTGCCTCTCTTTCCTCTCTCTGTCTCACTCTTCCTTCTTCTCTTACTCTCTCTCTCTCTCTTTCTCCCTCTGCCTGTGTGTGCTTTATGTGCGCATTTTCGGGTAGCAGGCTGGCAGCAGCTCCTGAATGTCCGGCGCCATAAATCATTTATTTGAAAATTGCTATTGTATTGCGGTTTAATAGCATGTGATCATCATCAGCGCACACACACACACACGCACACACAGAGACACAGACGTGCATAGTGAAAATATTGTGTATTCGTCACATGGCTCATGGCATATTCATTGGCATCAGGAGTCAGTCGGGTGCGGGCGGGGGAGCGGGCCGGGTCGGGTCTGTCCTGCATCGTTACGTTTAATATCCCAAATCGCAATGCATGGCACAAAGTTTGGTCGCTGCCGCATGCCGCATGCCCCAATACGCCCATTAATTATACTGCCGCACTGCGAGGAGCAGCAAGCGTGCGCCTCCTGCTCCCCCCCCCCCGGGCTCCGCCTACCCTACGCACACCTAACTACTCTGCCTCTGCAGGGCACAACAAGCGCCAAGCGGTGTCTACGTTTCGCCCTATGCGAATGTTCTGGCCCAAATTCTTCTCAGTCCTTAGGCCGTACCAGACCCTCTTTCACTGCCCCCTCTCTCCACACCACCTACCGCTCGAACTGCTGCTGTCCATGGCAGCGACATATGCTGCACGTTCTGCAGGCGTCTTTGTCGACTGTCGCTTTTTTGTGCGCTGTGATTTCTCTGTTTCTAAGTATGGGTATTAGTGTGTGTGTGTGTGCCCGGCCGTGTGTGTTGGTGCTGTCTGGTAACGAGGTCATTTGGCAGCACACACGCACACAGACACAGACAAGCGCACATGATGACATACGGCCAAAACAAAATTATGTTATTGGTCAATGTATTTATGAGTGCGACCCCCTCTGGCACGCTCTGTCTTTCTCTCTCTCTCTCACACACACACACACTGTGCCTATGCCTTTCTGCCTCTCTCTCTTCTTACCCAGCGCTTTCGCCCTGCTCTGCTTACCCGCTCTGCGCGCCCCGACTGGCTGCCTTTGGGCGCTAAAATTGCACGAAATTCGAAATTTATTGCTGTGCCACACTGCGCTTCTGCGAGAGAGAGAGAAAGAGTGGAAGAGAGTGAGAGGGAAAGAGAGAGGCAGAGCGAGACAATTATGGGGCCAAGCGCTAATGACATCGCGTTGCGGTCCTCGCACTTGCGGCGCTAAAATCGCATGTTTTCCAATTTGAGCCGCGATCTCGTTTGGGCCCTTGCGGCGGGTATCCATCCCTCTTGGATTGTCGCGCTGCTTGGGGCTGCTCAAAATGCACATTGTGGTAAGATTGCGGCTTGTATAATCAGTTTGCAATCGAATTGGATTGTTTGGTATAAGGTTTATGCATTTATTGGCATTTTTTTGCGCGCTTCAAGTTTCTATTTGTTTGTATGAACGCACAGATCTCGGTTAATACGAAAGCTAAAGTCTTCAAGTTTGGCATGCAGTTTGCTGTTTGCCATAGGCCTCTGAAGTTTTCTTCATATATTGGCTGCCACGCCCAACGCCCACATAAATCAATTATTTGCGTTTTTTAAGCTAAATATGGCAGTTTCAATTTGCTGCTTTGCCAGACATAAAGATGCATAGAATATTTGGCTGTTCCATAAATTTTAAACTGATCACATAAATGATGCAGCAGTTATGTAGGTACACGTTTTCCACGCTTGCGAGCAGCGCTGCCTTTAAATGCGCTTTTTGGAGTATGTGCTGTGCTGCTCCGATTTATGGAAATTGGGCGAAACATGCATGATATCAGTCTCTTTTCTTCGCTTTCTCTGTTCTCAGTTGAGTTTTCTTTTTTTCAAGTGAGTCTCGCTCTTTTTACTATACTCTTTATCTATCTTCATATATTTGTCCCTCTCTAGTTAGCTCTATCTCACTCTAAGTTGCTCTTGCTTGTATTTCTCTTTCTGGCTTACTTTAGCCAGCTTAGCTCACCTTTTAGCACTCTTCCACTTACTCGCTTTATTTATTAAGCTTTTCTTGACTTTACTTTACCAAATCTCGCTAAGTTTGCATATAACTTGTATTCCTTCCTTTACACAAGTCTCTATGTTGTTTTTAGGCTCTTTCGGTATCCCTCTCACTCACTCTTATACCGCTTCTGCGCTATTTGCCTCACCTACTTTGATCTCCTACACAATTAGCACATAATTATGTCTATTTCGGATCGTAGAACTCTGCGATAAGTTATGAGCGACCAAGCGAGTTGACCTCATCGGGCGAGGGTCACAGAGATGGAGGGTGTGGTGATGGGGGGTGGCAGGCAGCAATTAGCAGGCGGCTATCAGGCAGCTGTCAGCTGTCAGCTGCCAGTTGCAAGTTGCAAGTTGCCAGTTGCCAGCGCAGTCGGGCATCATTCAAATGCGCATCAGGGCAAATGCGCATTAGCAGGCCACACGAGGCAGCCAAGTGACAACTGACAATTGACATTTGACAACTGACGAGAGACGGAAGACGGAAGACGAAAGACGGGAGAGATGAGTGCGATGCGCGGTGAGGAGGGGCGGTGCGAGTGGGTATCACGGATGTGGACTTAAGTCTTGCAACTTGTGATGCTGCACTGAAATGCAGAGGGTCGTCGCCTTGCTATCAGTTGACATGCACTGTACACACGCACACACTGCCACACACATGCTGTCGCTGACAGACAGTGGCGGGCAGAAGTATGCGCCTAAGGCGCTTATTGAGCCAACATCAAGCGAAAATTTGCCAGGGAAACTGTGGGGCGAAGCTTATCAAAATGTAGCACAATTTCATTAGTATGCAGTGAGGCGTGCGTGCGTGTGTGTGTGCGTGTGTGTGGCTTTTTGCATAATGCGCTGCTTGCATAACATGGCCGGAGGGGTTGGTGGGCGAAGGGGGGAGGGCCACAGGCGCCCGAGCAGCGCGTCAGCTGAATCTGTTCGGGGCGTAATATTTGACGCGATTTTGGGCATCAATCACATTTGTTGCAGCCAAACTACTACTCCAGCATATGTGTGTGTGTGTGTGAGTGTGTGCGTGCGTGTATTTGTGCTAACTTAATTTGCGCGACGATGGGCGCAATGGGCGTGGTCTTAGCCTGCTAGCCACGCGTGCGGTTAAAAGGTTTTCAGTGCAATGCGCACGAAAACATTACAGAAAACACACAAACACACACAGACACATGTGAGTGTATGGCTGCGTGTGTGTGTGCGTGTGTGTGCGCATGTGTACTTATTGTTTAATCAAATAAAACAAGCAATCCACTTGACTGGCGTTGTTTGAGTAACATTTGCATGGCTTGATTGACTGAATGATTGCTTACTTGGCTGATTGATTGTTTGATTGATTGATTGATTGATTGGCTGCACTGTTCCACACACATTATGGCATATGTAATTGCCACTTACACAGCACTTTGATATTCACAACGTAAACAAATGTTGTTTAACATCGCAAAACACGTTGCAGTTTTTAATAGTCTGGGGAGAATGCAATAAATAAACGTAGTTGAGGGCAAGCTTAAAGTCGAGTTCGGTTCGTATTCGAGCTGGAATTAAATGAACCAACAAGCATATACCTATATCTACTTGAATTCCATACAAATATTCGACTTAACCTTAAAATTTTTAGTTAAAAAGTTGACTGTACCTTAATTCCGAAACTCAACATAACCTGCAAATTTGCATACCAAGAGTTGACTGTACGAAATAATATTCCGGGTGATTTCAGTATTTGTATTATTTTATTTGATTTAATGTTATTTTATTTATTATAATATTCAGTATATAGTTTTAGTAATAATATACAATCCATTATCTCTTTTATATACCCTAAAAGAGAAATATATGACTTAAATTGCATTCCAATATTCAACTTAAAAACTTAGCTGAACTAAATTTAAAACATTCAATATAATAATCCAAAAATAATGATTAATTTCCCAAGTTTTTCCGCAAAAAAAACTTAATATGCATTTCTATGCTCAACATAACCTATAAATTTCCATATAAAAATACCATTCCATAAAATATAAAATATACAAGAAAATATTCCGTGTAGTTGAGCAACTTCCCGCAAATCTGTATGTAGTATAAATTACTGGAATATACTTACTCGCATCGCAAAACATCCCAAGTGATCTGGAAAACGCAAAACGTTTTTCTAATTACATAAATCATATACAGTTATAGCATATAACTGATATAGTATATGCCTTTTTGATGCCATTCACTGATTCCTAACGAGTTTCTGGGTGGTATGGCAAATTTTCTATTCCCAGTTTGGATATTTCAAGCTCTGCGTTGCATATGGTAATCGGAATGGACCGAGGGAAATTCATAAAATATGGAAGAGCAAAGTGTCACGTTCGTCTGACTGACGCGAAATAGTATGGTAGGTGGCATGATAGGATGGAGGGGGGGTAAGGATGCTAAAAGTAACTGAATGCCTTATTCCCTTATTCATGAATCAAATGAATGCATTCACATGTCAACGTTGGCATTGGAATGTCTTGTTTAGCTCGGCTCGTTTTGCAATTTGGCTAAGAACGTCGACGACAGATCTTGGCCAAAGTCAATGCCAACAATGTCCACTGTAATGGCAAACAATTCATAGTATGCGGACAGGGAGAGCGGGCAGAGGGGGAGGGGCGGTGGGGGGAGGAGTAGGCAATGGCTACGGCGGATGAGCTGCATCGAAGCGTTAAACGTAGCCTTGCCATTTACATGTTGTTGATTTTAAGTAACTTCCTTCCTTTCTGGCCCGGTTGACTTTCCTTCCGTTTCCCTCTACCTCTATACCCCCCCCCCCTCTATCTCTTTCATCTCTCCTTCCTGCATCTGTCTGTCTGTCCTTGTCTATTGCCCTGCCTAGTTTTGTCGTTGTCGCTTTGTTTACTCTGCTTTTGTTAAGCATTTTCATTATTTAAATGCAATTTGGCCGCAGTCGTCCCTTTCCCTTTCTCATCGCCCTCTCGACCCGCTCCCTTTCGCAATTTGTGGCTTCCCCGAGGCAGCTAAAGCATTTATTGTATGAGCAACTATTTGCCTGTCACTGGATTAGTCCCTCTGCCCCCGACCCCGCCACAGTCCCACTGTCACTACACTATCCTGACATTCGATATAACAAACGCTCGACACCTAATCCGCCCACACAACACTCGCCGGAGCAGCCCGAAGCCAGCCAATCTCCTGGACAATCGTAGCCATGTATTAATTACACCAGAAGACGGCTGACCCGCCATGCCACGCCCACGAAACAAACCGAACCGCCCCATTACTTGCAAGTGTATCCTGCATTGATTGTACTCGGAACTCTGGACTAAAACTAATTAGACGCTCGTGATAAGGAATCGACTGGCCGAAGGCGCAGTCATGCACTTCATTCAGCTCGATTGTTTGGTTTTCAATTGCAATTATGCTAATTTGAGTTTCTATTTTCGAATTTGATTTAAAATTGCGCTCTAAACTGATATCGATTGCCAGCCCAAGCTGTGCGGTTCAACCACTAGTTAATTAGTGTGATGAAGCAGGGTTGCCACGGAGCAGATAAGAGTCGACATTGATTCATTATTAACTTGCAGAAGTTCTCGAGACTTGAAACTGAGTTAAGGTGCTGCCCTCAATTGAACTGATTCGCAAATTGTTTGCAGATGTGGTTAAACTATTTCTCGCAGAAAACTAAATGGAACTTGTGGTTGCTGCGGCAAGGTTTTCGCGAACCACTGCCTCTGCTTTTGTTTGTCTGACAAGTGGAACTGGTTCGCGGAATCGTTAAGGGCAACCAGTGTTGCAAAGTAAATTAAATACGATTTGAAATGTAGCACAAGGAAAATACACTCTAAAAATATGATTTAATTGAAGAGAGCAAGTGATAGAGAGCCTTAATGCAGTTCATAGCCGGAACCAGTTCACTGAAACTCTTTGTAGATGTGGTAAAAGCAAGGAACTGCTTCTAGTAACTTCATCTGCTTAAGGAAACTAGTTCATCAGCAGCAGTGTTGCAAAATAATCAAAGTTTATGTATCGTATCACTTCACAGTCTGCCACAATCAAGTTCTTTTTTCTGCCAGGTGGAACCAGTTCATGGCACGAACAAGCTGCACTGAATCCTATAAAAATGCCCACTAGCTTCTCTTTAAATTAATCCATGTTACTGCTCAGTGTTATCGGTTCCGAATCGGTTCCAGTGGGAAAATCCTCTGCATGTAGTGCCTAAAATCGTAGCTGGGTTTAGTTTGAAGCAGTCGGGAAACAATCTGATCTGCAAGTCGGCTGCTTTTAATTTCCACTCAAATTTGGCATGTGTGTGCCTGTTTGTTTGTCTGTCTATCAGACTGTTTTCGCATTGATTGACTGCCAAACGGACAGGAGATAACCCAATCCGGCTAGAGCCCCTCGCTTGCTTTGAGGTTTGATTTTCCTTTTGTTTTCTCTGCAACTGCAGTGAGATTGGAGTGGGCATGGTGAGGGGTTGCAGTAGGGCAGGGGTACGAGTTGATCATCCTCGTTTTTGTTCCGTCCTGTTCCTGTTTGCTTTACTGATTATCACTGCATATTTTTGCAAGCTCCGCTGCCGTTTGCAGCTGACTTTGTTGCTGCTGCTCCGCTTCAAACGGTTTCATGTTGCTGTCCATGTTGTGGTTGCTATTTTTTTTGTTTTTTATGTACCCTTTTCCCTCACATTTCTGCCTGCTCCATTGACCCCCTGCCCGCTGCAGAGTACTCAACTCCTCTCGTTGCTTTGCAAAAAATATTATTTCAATCTGCATGTGCAGTGCGACTCTGTGTGTGTACTGTGTGTGTGTATGTATTTGCTGTGTGTGTGTGTCGGACTGCATTTTAGTTGCAGTTGTGTTTTTTGCAAGTTGCAACTTTTTTGTTTCATTTTTGTTGTTGTTTATGCTGCTGTTAATGCCATTTTGTTGTGTAATGGCTCAGAAGTTCGTTTGCTTACCACTCTCTCTCTCACTCTTACTCGCTCTCTCTCGCTTTCTCTCCCACACACACTCTTACTCTTTCTCTCTCTCTCTTTCTCTCTCTCCCTGCTCTTTATTGACTTGGCTGCTGCTGAGCTGCTCCACACAAGCCCGGCCCATTTAAATATTTATTAATTTACGCCTTGTTTATTTTTCGCTTCACTCGAGCTCGCCATTTACAAGCTGCCACGCCCATCACATTGATTTACTGCCACACAACAGCTACGGAAATAGAAGCACAAAACGGAAACAAAAACAATCGCCATTAAAATGTTTTCTGTGTCATATCAAAATTGCAAAATCGCAGTCTCGACTTGCAAACCGCCTTCCGCCCGCCCATATTTCCCATATCATTTTTCCTTTTTCGATTTTCAATTTTCACTTTTTAATTAGCCATTTTACAAATTTTTAATTTGCAGTTTTGAGTTTTACCATTGTCACATTCACTTATCAATTAAAATTCATATTTTTTTTTGAAGAGAAAAAAGAGAGAGAAAGAGAGAGAGAGAGCAACGCGGTTTTTCTTGGCCAACGGAATAATGAAAAACCAACAGAAATTATGCACTTGGTTTATCAATTAAAAATCGATAATAATTAAATGCAAAAACAACTACATTAGCATAAAAAGTATGATTTGTCAATGATAGACTCGAGAATACTCTATCGTTCGATCGTGAGTGCAATACTTTGCTTTCTTTCTTGGGAAAGTCCAAAGGGGCTCTAAAATTGAAGATACTATGTACTTGGAGTAATTCGGCACTTGGGCCTTTTTTGAAGTCGTACATCTTGCTACAAGATATTTACTGCCTCACATAATTGAACTATATGAACTAGATAATAATATAAACCTGATCAAATGAAATTGATAAAGCTTACTCTCTTGCTTATTGTTTAAATATCTGCAAAATTAATAATATTAATATTCTTCTAATATTATGTGTATGAATTGCCATTGTAGGATCTTCTGCCAGATATATGTACCTAACATCAATCTGCTCTGAGGCCTTGGTTATTTTATTGTAGTGCATGTTGCAGCGTGATTTTCCCACGCATGTTTACTCGATAATTCGCAATGAGTAACGAGTAAGGGACAGCGAGTATCAGGCACTTAGCAAAGAGTAATAAATAGCTCTAATAACAGTGTGTATGTTAACGAGAAAAGAATAACGAGTGCTTTGTAACGAATAGAAAGCAAATACAAGCGCGACTTAGACAAACAGAGTCTAACGAGTACTTAGTAACGAGTAATCGAACTTATGATCTCTATTTAAACGAGCAGCAAGTACTTAGTAACGGCTTATGCAAGCAGTGAGTAACAAGTACTTAGGAAGGAGTAACGAGTACTTAGTAACGAGTAACGAGTAACCGCAATTACGGCTTATGCGCTGAGCTAAGTGCGGCCTCGAAAAGTTTCGCCTACGCTGGTACAAAAAAAAGGTCCTTGTCCACCGACTACCTGAGCAAGTGGCTTAAAGTCATTTAATTATGACAAATTGGATTAATGTGCGGAGAGAGAAGGCAAGTGAGAGTGAGTGAGACGAAGTAGGAGAGTGGGCGGAATGAGAGCGAGAGCGAGAGCGAGAGCACACAAAGCAAAATGGAGGCTGCTTTACTAAGCTCTCGCTTTAATGCGCTGCTTTTATGCTGTATGGTATTCAGGCTAACGTATTAACCCACACACGCTTAAACACATACACACACACCCACACACAAACTACACTACACACACTCAAAAAAAAGTCTGAATAATTTCGCCAGTGCACTTAAATGCACATGATAATAACCTCGCATGCGTGCGTGTCTGTATTTGTGTGTGTGTGTAAGTGTATGTATGTGTGTGTGTAACTGTATGTGTGTGTGTGTGTGTGAGTGCGTTTGCGAGCCTGTGTGTGACCTTTATGCGGTGTCACTTACAGCGACTCAGCGAGTCTTTTCCCCCATTCGCCGGCATTAAAAACAATTTTTAATGCATTTTAATAGCCAGAAGAATCCGCTAGAGACGCCGCTGCCACGTTTGCCCTCGTCTATGTTGTCTTTTAATTTATGGCATTTTAAATGCAATTTACTGCCACTGTCAAGCGACGCGAAGCACGGGGGAGGGGGGCAGTAGGGGATTCTGTGCTTTTGTCATGTTTGCGCGCAGTGCAAACGAACAAAAAAAAAACGAAAGAGGAAAAGGAAAAACAAAAGAAAACACTATTTTACGCTATTTCCATAGTCAAAAACTTTAGCAATCAAAAGCAAAAGTTGACAAGTAAATTGGCAACGTTGGTGCGATGCACGTCCGGCGAATACCCTGTAGAAAAGTGTGCAAATGAGTATGGAATGTGTGGAAACTTAGAAATATTTCACAGATTTAAGTGCAGCGTACAGAGTGCTTGAGGAGACGAGGAGTTGAGTAACTTGTACACACTGTGGCTACCTTTGAGTGCTCGAAGTGGAGCTCTGTATAGACGCGCCGTGTTTACCTTGATACCCTGGCTGGTTGCTCGTCGCAGGCAGAGACTGAGACTGGGACCGAGACCGAGACCGAAATGAATTGGCCCAAAAGTTGAGCCTGTTGTCGCAGCTGGTTCATTGTTTTGGCCATGTACTCAACGTCTTTGACAGCTTCCTTTTGTGTTTGTTTGCCAAGCACTTTAACTTACGCACTGCTGCTTTTGTTGCTGTTGCTGTTGCTGTTGCTGTGTGTCTTTGGCAAAGAGTCCAGGCATCAGGCAAAGTTTGTTTGTTTATTTGACTTTGGTTACTCCGGTGGCTTTGGCTTCGGCTTTGACTTTCGCCAGGCAGCAGCAGCTCACGCCTCGTCTCGTCGTCTTGGGCTCACTATAATTGTTAATTTGGCTTATGGCTTCTTCATTGTCGCCCCAGTTCGCCCCACTTGAGTCGCCCCGCCTGGCCGCAAATCATATTTACTGCCAACGCAGAGCATAGTCACTTGGCAGCCAGTCCCTCTGTGGCCTCCACTGCGAGTCTAATCAAATCAAATGACACAAATTATTATTTAATTATTATTGGCACTGTCCAAGTCGCACAGCTGCCCAGTTGCCCAGTTGCCCAGTTGCCCAGTGGCCATTCCGATACCGATCCCCGCTGACTTGTACGGACACACAGACAAGCATATTCGGCTGCGGTTGCTCGAATTGCCCTCAGGTATTCACAATATTTTCAAAACACACTCACACATGCACCGCTGGGTGTCTTTGTGTGTTGTACTGAGTGTGCCGAGACTTATTCAAATCTTGCTTGGTATATTATTCGGGCTTAGAACAATTGCCAATTGTCTTTAAATATTCATGCAGCTCAAAATGATATTGATTTTTATTTAACTATCTGTATGAGTTTTGTATAACAGTTTTGTATAACAGTTGTGTATAACAGCTGTGTATAACAGTTGTGTATAACTTTTATGTATTACAGTTGTGTATTACAGTTGTGTATAACTGTTGTGTATTACAGTTGTGTATAACTGTTGTGTATTTCAGTTGTGTATAACTTTTGTGTATTACAGTTGTGCATAACTGTTGGGAATTTTAGTTGTGTGTAATAGTTTGCCATCCTATTGGACAGCTGGTACTGAGCCATATAACAGTTTTGATAATACATAAGTGTTGTAACTCTACCATAATTAGGTGTATTATTAGAGTATAACACTTTATTATAACAGTGTATAACATTTAATTATTTACAACAGTTTCAAACGAGTCAATAGCTTAACAGTTGCTGCCATTGAACTCCTTCCTTCTCTCTCTCTCTCTCTCTCGCTCTCTCTCTCTCTCTCTCTCTCTCTCTCTCTCTCTCTCTCTCTCCCTCTCACTCCGACCAAACACAACCGCAAACCACTTGACACTAGCAGTGGACGCAAAGGATCAGTCGTCCACTTGCTTCGTTTGTTCCTCATGCTGCCCTCTGCCCTTGCCACTCTCTCCTCCTCTCGCTGCCCTCTCCCATCTCCTCCCACTTTCCTCGCCCGCTTTGCAAATTACGTGAGCTTATAAAGTGTCCGCTTTGCAACACGCCTGCGGATGCTTGGCATGGCATCAAATGCCAAAAGAAAAACAGCGCAAAAAGGATGCAGAGAGGAGACGAGGGAGAAGAGGAATAGTAGAGAAAAAAAACTCGTCCGCCAGGCAGTTGGCAACGCGCGCCCGTCGCCAGCCTTGGTAATAACTCAATGGCTAAATCAATTGACGCCCCTCAACGATGGCCGCGGGCAGGCGGGCGCCACGCCCACACAGCACAGTTGGTGCTTGGTCGTTCGCTTGGTTAGATGCTTTGGCTGCTCTGGTGGCGCCTGCAGCGTCATCAGCCTCATCAGAGCAGCGTCGGGCGTCGAGCGTGGGCAGCATCAAAACAAAAACTCAAATTAAATTACGTTTGCAACATGCAACATGCAACAAAAATGACGACAATGTCAGGCGCTGCTGTTGTTCTCGCCGCCGTTCTTCTCCAAACCAGACTGACAATCAGCCGCAGCCCGCAAACCCTACACGCCCCTACACACCCCTCCCGGCCAGCCAAGTGAGAAGCTATTGAAGCACACGCACACTCGAATGCCCTGGCAAGGGAAACAGATTGCAGGCGCAGCGGGCAAGCGGACGGGGCGACCGCAGCCGAACAACGTGCAGCATACCTGCAGCCAAGCTGCCACACTATGCTGCAGCGCACCCATTGCTGCCTGCCAACCCCTGCCTGCCAGCTTGCTGTGCACATTTTTTTACGCTTTGTAAGCAAAAGTGTGCAAACTTCCGCTTGAAATGGAAGCGCAGCGGACAGGAGGAGCAGGAGCTGGGGCAGGAGCAGCAGCCAAGCAGCTGCACCACAGGCTGCTACCAAGTTATGCCACTGCCACATTCTCCGCCGCAGTTGCAGGCCCCAATCCCATTGCCATTCCCAGTTACAGACTCGGGGTCTGCGGCTGCTTTTAAGCGGCTTCGTTCAAATTTTGTTGCATTGATTCAGGCGCAGCGCTTTCTCTCCCTCTCTCTCTCTCCCTCTCTCTCTCCCTCTCTCTCTCTCTCCCTCTCTCTTTCTCTGTCTCGCCTCACACCTTTGTCTGCGGCGTCACAATGAAATATAATTCAAACGTAGCTCGACTGAGGGTAAAGTTAGCACCGCCAGTTGGCCACCTCGTCGCGTGTTCCCAGTCGGAACTGGGCGACAACTTGCAGCTGCATACCGTGCCGTGGCTCTGAGCAGGAAACGGTAATCAGAAACGGGAAAAGAAAACGCTGCAGATGCAGATTAGACTCATTATACATAATATTCCAGCTTGATCTGTGCTTAACTTGGAGAGATAAAAGTCGTTCAAAAGCAACTGCAGCTTAGATTTCCTATATCTGTATGTATTTTAATTTTAAGTCTACAAAATTCCAACATTTTTCTTATTGCAGTTGGGTCGTTGCGCCCTCAAGTAAACCTGATATGGTCTAGTGTTTAGAAGTTCGATCCTGGGCAAACCGTTTCAATTATTTGTTGTTGCAACTTTTGGCATTATTTGTGCTGAGCAAAGAGCACGTGTCGCTTGCCACTTCCAACTGGGCTTGCAATTCAGCAAGTTTTTCTTCTATCCCCCTCCCCCTCACACTCTGGCACCTACCGGCCCCTCTTCACAGCACCCCACGCCGCTGTAGTCTCGTGCTTTGTGCGATGCTGACAATAAGCATTATCTGAATTTTTGTAATTGTCAGAAGGCTTTCAGCAGCTGAGCGCCTGATTGAATACAGAAACTGTGTGTGTGTGTGTGGGGGGAAGGGGAATCGGGGATTGGGAATGGGGGATCGGGAATCGGGAATCGGCAGGCAGGGCTTACTGCGCCCGTGTGGTACAATGCCCCAATGTAAACAATGCCTCGTAAAGCTGACAATTTAGGCTCACGAGTACGCTATTCTCTTGCTCGCTCATTGTTGCCGGCACTGGCTCTCTCTCTCGCTCCCTCTCTCTCTCTCTCTGCCTCCACTACCTATACCCTGGCGCTGTGCGGACATTGTGCTCTCGTCACCGACTGTGAGATACATTAGGGCAGGCTTAACGAGAGGACTTTCAATTCGCTTATGGCTGTCAAGGGAGAAATCTTTGCAAAACTGAAGTAATTACATAAGAAGAGAGAGGCAGAAGGACGTTGAAATAATGTTGAATACTGAGTGATTTAATTTTGAGCTGAAGAGCAGTATGACAGTATAACAGAAACAGCCTAATACGTGTCGCAATAAAGTGTACTAAAAAGTTTGACTTCACTTTTTGGCCAAGCAAGCTGCGTATACTTAATATTCTTTATCTATCTATTCATTTTCTTTGGCTTACTCGCAGTAGCATTTCAAGCCGTGCAAGTTGAACTACAGAGCAGTATAACAGTATAACAATATAACAGTCTGATGCGTGCCCCAAGCAAGTGCAAAACAAAGCAAGCTGTAAACATTGCGTATACGTAATATTCTCTCTCTCTCTCTCTCTCTCTCTCGCTGTCTGTCTGTTTTATTCTTTCGATATTGCATTGTGGGGCAGTAGTACAGTATAACAGTATGACAGCAACAGTCTGATGCGTGCCCCCAAAAAGTAGACTTCACTTTTAAGCAAATCCAAACGTTGCGTATACGTAATATGCTCGCTCGCTCTCTCTCGCTATCTCCCTTGGCTCTGCTTTGGTTCTGTGCGAAAGACTGAGTAGTCCCAGGCCGTAACGAGCACAGATACACGCATCGCATCCCGTATCCCGTACCTAGTATCCCCTGAAAGGCATCCATTATCCAAAGCGAATGTGGTTGCAGTCACAATCTAATCTCAACTTAACTGACATTTGTTACAGAACTTTGCCTCGTGCCGCAGCCATTGCCTACGTAACGAGGCAAAGTCTCAAGACGATGGCAGCGCAGGCAGAGCTGCGCGTTGCGGGGCGCGTGGCAAGTGGGGCATGTGTGAAGTGAGGAGGCTGGCTGAGAAGCTGAGCCCGCCCAAAAATTGGGTCAGTACATGGACGAAGCGTCAACTAGGTCAACTGTAGCGCAACAGCCTCTAAATAAATAATAAATATTGTTGCCAGCAGCAGCAGCAACAACTACGGCCAACTCAACTCGAGGCAAGTGCAACACGCGCTAAGCGGCTGCATTAAAAGGCCACTCGACGGGACGGCGAACAGGGCGGCGCCTGGTTGCTTGGTGGCGAAACAGCTGGCCAAAAAAAAGAAAAAATACAACAAAAGCTGCCACATGCTGCTGCAACAACAGGAAACAACACACACACACTCACACAGAAATCGAAATGCATAAGGCCTGCAGACGCGCCCGCTTCGCCCTGGGCTGCGCCTGGTCCTGGCTAAAGTTGCAACAAATGATGAAATGCTAAAAAGCATGAAAGCGCGGCAAACAACACATCAGCAACAACAAAACCGGCAGCAGCAACAGCAGCAGCAACGGTTTGGGGCACATTGAAGTGGGCGCTTGATTACAGCAAAATGCACTCCAAAAGTGGCAAAACAAGAGGAATGCGCCGCAACAGCGAAACGGCGAAAGCAATCAAACAACAACAACAGCTAAACCTACACACACACATACACACACACACACACACACACACACACACACACACACACAGAGAAATACACAAGGATTGATGCTGGGCCAAAGGCAACGCCAAAAAGCTCTCAAATTACATTTAAGTGACGCCAAAGTTCAGTAGAACCCATTGCGAAAATCCTCGCCATGAGCGACCTAGCTCGCAAGTGCAGGTTACAGTTTCCCCTCTCCGCTTTTCCTACCCCCCCCTGCCGTCTTTCATGCGTGGCAAATGAAACCGAAAACGTTGCATAAAGTTTCATAAACATTGAACAGATCTGTATGAAGCAAAGAGAAGTGCCAGAACAGCTTTGCGTATGTACGAAATGCCTTATACCGTGTATAACAGTAGCATAGTACAGTATAACAGTGCTATATGTAAAGTTAATGCGTTGACATAGACGAAATGCTAATACTAATCCAACAAATACCATAAATGCAGTCCCTAGCTGCGTTTTTGTGAGAGCTTGAGATGCATTAATGGTTAAATGGGCTATAGAGGCCTATATAGGCCATAGGGCTTAGATGGACTTACGAGAAATTTTATTGTACGCAAATATACATTACATATGCCACATTACTTCGGAGACGTTCCCGTCTTATGGGCTCCCGCTCCGACAGGCTCTGCGTCCGTCGGCTGCGGCAAGAAGGGAGCCGGAAAAACGATGACCTTGAATTGACCACTCGCCATAATGACCTCGTAGTGATAGTTGCCCTGCAGCAAAGTAAATGGTTTCTGTGCCTGATAAGCATTGGCAACGGGCATAAGCGGAATATCGGAGCAATTGATATACACGGCCGGAACATTGGCAAACATGGCCAGCTCATAGGCCGCCGACATTTTGGGACACCAAATGGTCGCCGTGAAAAACGGCACATTCTCCATGGCGGCCAGTTCGACGAACTCACGACTATGACGAAACGTGTGCAGTGTGACCACAGCACTCGGATGGCCAGCACAGAAATATTTCTGACTAAAATCGCATACAATTTGCGGCGATCCCTCGACCATTGTGTATTTGAAACCAATATCATCGGCCTGCATCATCGTGACACGCTCGGCGCCCAGACAATCAATGCGAGCCAGTGCCTTCTTGTAGAGACTGTGTCGCGCCGCCTGGCGATTCATCACAGTCATCGCGTTGCGAACCTTCTCCATGAACTCTTCGCGCATCGTTTCGTGCACAAATATCGCTGCAACCACGCCACGGGCCATCGGTTCGTAGAGCGTGCTCAGCATCGGCTCGATCGCTGCATCAACATTGGCCTTTTCGCCCAAGATCACCATTGATGGCTCGAACCAGGCCTTATCGCTGCCATCGATGGGATATGGCGTACGCCACGAAGCCGCCATTACGGTTCAAGTACGCACGAATCTTAATAAGCAGGAATGAAAATAGATAGATTAGTTAAGTTCAACTTGAATTTGCCTTTATATTTGATGGGAGAAGTAAAAGTGAAGTGATCACAAGGAAAAAGTGCTGAGATTCCCTAGGAAAATCAATATCTCTGAGTAAAACCATAAATATATATCAATGAAAAGTAAGATTGGCTAAAATCTTGTTTTGATTATACGGAATCATGCCAATGAGATGAATAGACTGAGGGATATATGGGCAGGGAATTAGAAAGTCAAAGATAGACAGGCAGACGGGCAGCTGGGCTGAGGAACAGAAAGACAGACAAAAGACAAACAGGCAGCTGGACAGCTAAGCAGACAGGTAGACAGATAAATAGACAAGCAGATGTTTTGATAGATAGCTAAACAAATAGATGGACAGACAGACAGGCAGATAGATGGACAGACAGAGAGACAGGAAAACGAAACGCAGATCAACAGACAAACAGAAAACGAGAAGGACAGACAGACAGATCGACAGCCTGAAAGACGGATAGAAAGACAGACACACAGAAAGACGGACAGAGAGATAAACAGACAGACATAAAGACAGACAGACAGACAGAAAGACAGACAGACAGTCAGACAGACAGACAGACAGACAGACAGACAGACAGACAGACAGATAGACAGACAGACGGACAGACAGACAGATACACAGGCAGACAGACAGACAGACAGACAGACAGACACACAGGCAGACAGACAGACAGACAGACAGACAGACAGACGGACAGGCAGACAGCCAGAAAGACAGACAGACAGACAGTCAGACAGACAGACAGACAGACAGACAGACAGACAGACAGACAGACAGACAGACAGACAGACAGACAGACAGACAGACAGACAGACAGACAGACAGACAGACAGACGGACAGACAGACAGACAGACAGAAAGACAGAAAGACAGAAAGACAGAAAGACAAAGAAATAGACAGACATACGGACTCTGTTAATGATCCTAATCAAGAGTATATATACTTTATGAAACGAAGGGATCTGTAAGAGTCTTATTTCTTGGAACCTAAAATATTTCTCAGATTTACACAACGATGTAAGGTTTACCAAATGAATGCTAGAAAGAGAGACTTGTAATGTACGAAGCATGCTGCTTTTATTCCCCAACTTGGTTTTCCCCACAACGTTGATTACTTTAGCGGCTTCTTCCACTTCAACTTGCAATCACTTTACTGATGGTTTGTAGATGCTTCTGGCAATTGAAGTCGGATGCTTAATCGGACTGGCTGCCCTCGCCTGATTCATTCATCACTGCCACCAGACGATGACGTTAGTGATGACGTTGACTATGGTGCTGCTGCTGCTGATGATGATGATGAGGATGTTGTTGATGATGGCGTTGGCGATGCTGGCGACACTTGTGTTTTAGCCTCATTTGCCACATGGTTACGCTTGCATTACGTTGCGTTGCTTTGCGGCTCAGCTGCAGCTTGCTGCTTGTTATACTCTGACTCTTTTGCTCTCTATCTCTCCATCTCCCTCTCCCTCTCCCTTTTAGGCGCTCTATGGTAACTTTATCTGTTAGCGGTCTTGTGGTCGACTGCCTCATCCCATCGCCCGTTCCCGAGTCCCAGTCGCAGTCGCTGTGCCTGTGTCTGTCCTAGCTGGTTGTCTGGTTATCTGGTTGGCTGGTTGTCTGCTTGGTTACCCCCAATCCTGAGCATCCCAGCATTCCCTCGACTGTCCCTCCCTCTCTCACTCCGCCTGGACGAGTGCTATTCCCATTTTGCAGTTGGTTATTCCAATGTTGCCTTGTCGCGTTGTCAGCTTCCTGCACTAATGATGCATTCTCACTCACCCAGCACCAGCAGCAGCAGCCACAAAAACGGCAACAGCAGCACTCGCATGTTTTGCTGCGCTCCAGTTGACTCCAGTTGAGCTCGTGGGAGCTGCCACTCACTCGGTCTGGCAGTCATCCATATGCCACACATTTTGCTACAATCTGGCAGCGCCAGCGACGAGCGAACCGAATGTAGCGCAAATTGCCAACTGTTCCCATGTCGTGTTGCTGCTGCTACTCGTTTCATTTGCATGGCCTGTCAGCAGTCAAAGTGGACTGTCCGTTTGTATACCCTGCAGTGAAGCGGTCTTGGGGTATGCACAGTTCTGAATGTCTTCATTTTCATACCCTGCCCCTCTTACTTGCAATCAAAGTAGAGCGTTCCATTGAATACCCTGCAGTGTGAGCAACAGTTACCTTGCAGTGTGCCAATTGTATACCCTGTATTCACTGTTAATGGTGTATGCCAGTCGCTTATTATCATTGCAATTTATTTGCATGGCTTTTCAGCTGTTAAAGCGGCTTTACGCACACAATTACTCGTCATTTGTATACCCTGTACAAGGTATAAGGTGGGTATGCTGTGTGTTAGCTGTTCCTGTGCAGTAGAGTAAAACTATAGGGTATAAAAAGGCAAGCAACTGGCTGAAAACATATTTTCAACAATATCGATTTATCGATGATTTTCAAATAAAACTATCGATACTATCGATTAAATGGGTTTTCTGAGCAAATCTGATTGCTCAGTTTTTATTGTTATTGCTTAGTCTAAGTATATTTTGAGCGAACAGTGCTGAAAAATCTTGGAAAACAATCGATAGTCACAAGAAAAACAATCGATATATGAAAGAAAAAGATTCAAGCAGCAATACTATCGATTGCATGTCAATAGTTCGAATAATTATTGTTCTAACAATACAATTTTTAATATATGATAAGCAACAAATTGCATTATTCTTTCCCAGGGTATCTCGCAGTACGGCAAAGCTGCATTTATTTGCTGTCAATCGAATCGGATGCGATTGTTTTCGCCGCGTCATTTCAGCGTTAAATTGCAGCATATTTTTATGAAAATATAAACTTAATAAATTTGCCAAAATGAACTCGAGTTGTGTATGAGTGTGTGTGTGTGCGTGTATGTGTGAGAGTTAGTGTGTGTGCTATTGTTAGCGGCATAACCGCATGCGGCCCCCTTTGACTTCATTTATAAAACAATCAACAATTTATTTTTGTTTAACGCTTTTTTTATTGCTATTTGCGCAGTTTTTTTCGCAGTCTGCTTTTGTTCTAGTTCCCATTTCTCTCTCTCTCCCTATCTGTCTCTGTGCCTCTATCTACATCCATCTCTGTCTGCTTTGCTCGCTCTGGCTGTGTTCCTTGTCGCACTGCTGCTGTGCGGTAAATTGGATGCGACGTGAATTGCCATAAGCTTCGCTTTATTTCTTATACTGTTTGCCGTCGCCGGCCACGCCCCACGCCGCCCCGCCTCCTGCCTGCCTGCAGCCTGCCTGTTGCCTTGTCCTATGCCGGAAACGGATGTTTGATAAATTCTTTGTGTCATTTTTCATTTTCATTTTCATTTTCATTTTGCGCCATTGCCATGATAACTGTTGATAACAGGCAACCGGACTGGACACCAGAGAGAAAGAGCAGCAGCGCCGCCGCAAATCCAGCTCCAAATTCGAAATCTGAAATCTAAAATCGAGTTCAGCTGCCCCAAACCCTACACCCTATCCCCCTAGCCCCCTAGGCCTTGGGCTCCCTACGCCGCCATTGCTCGCATTGTCCTTGTGCGCAACATTTTAATTTGGTTAGTTCCAGTCGCAGTTGGCCACAAAAGCCAAGGGGAATATGCCTTCCCCCCCCCACCCGGCATTCCTCCTCCGGCCAGACATCATCATCGTTATTAGCATTATCTGCTTTGGGCTCGGCATAATCAAGTTGTTAATTTATGGGACCGGATAAGCTGCTGCTGCAGCTGTAAGCCAGAGCCGAAGCTCTGCTCCGCCGCCGGCGCAGCAAATGTGTCGCTGCAGCAGCAGTGGCAGCAGCAAAAGTCAATTTGCCAAAAATTTGCCAAGGTTTTGGCCAATGACTTTGGCTTTTGGCTCGTAAATCTTTGGCAAATCTCTGGCAGTGCCAGCGAGATGGAGAGTGAAGGAGAGAGAGAGTGTGCCGACCAGTGGGCAGTGGGGGGTGGCAATTGATGACCAGCCAAAAGCTTCACTAATGCCCTCACGACAGCGAGCAAGTGCACCCACTCGCTGGATCGCATCCCTCGACGTCTGGCATTAAATATTCATTTGAAGAAATTTGTAAAACTTGAAAAATTGGCAAACCCAAACCCAACGAAAGCGATTCGATTTGCAAGCTTCCGGAGCAGAAGACACCAGCGTATCACGCAGACCGTAGCCCGTAGCCAGTTCGAGATTCGGTCAGCTGTGAGCTGTGGAGTGCATTACGACAACCACACAGCAATTGCTTGACTGTTGACAGCTGCGAGTAATCGCTGCAGTTGCCGGCCACCTGCTCATCACATTTGGCTCTCTCTCTACCACCCTCTCTCAGTCTTCCTCTCGCTACCTCCCTGTCTCCCACACTCCACTTGTATCGACTTGTCTCGACGACGGCGCAACTTGTTTGCTTTTTCGGCTATCGAAGTTTGCTCAGGCATCGACGCCTTAATTTATGCAACGATTTCGTTGCGAAAACGAAACGAACGTGTTTATCGGTGAAGAGGGCCAGCTAACAGCCCCGACCTCAACAGCCCCCCGCTGCTCAACCCATCTATTCCAATTTGTATATCCAAAACTAATGACTGCGGGAGAAAATCAATTGAAACTCGCCCGAAATGGAAAGTTTTTTGGAACCATGCGTACTTTTCTTATATATATAACTGAAAGGTTAGCGAAGCAGTTAAGGGTTGGAAAAGTTAGGAATAAATTTAAATTTAAACCCGATATTCATTGTGTTGTAGGGTTTTAACATATATGCGAAAATGTATGTAATAGAGGCAGCTGGAGGCATCTCCGATATATATATGCGGTATTAATATGCTGGATTTTCGGTCGATAAAGCTATGACAATATTTATCCATCTGTCCACCTTTATAATAAACATAATTTCGGAGACTAGGAGAGCTTGTGCTATTAAATTTATGTGCATAAATCTCTCTAATCCACAAATCATAATTTATTTTTAATTTAGCCACGCCCCTTTAGATCAATAAATAGGCATATCAAGCGTAATTTTATAGCTAGAGCATTTATTTTTGGTGTGTACAATAGTTATAATCATACTAATGAGCTCAAATGATTAAACTGCAATTGAATCATATATATAAAAGTTATTTAAGATAAAGTTTCAGTGGAAAAGGCTTGGAGAGCAGGTATGAAACAGTCAAGCACAACCTTCTTACTTATTTCCAATGCAGCATATCATAAGATACATATATTTAGATTAAAAACCCCTCACTTGATAGCATATATAAGACTGAATAAAGCTGAACCCGTGAATTCCATCATATCGTATTGCATAAACAGCTCAGCGACTAAGCGGAATCAACCCCAACTTTTAGGGGTATCTCTTCATCGTATTTGTCGACCAGCTCATTTCATATTTCGCTTTCCTCTCTCGCTTCCATCTTCTTCTTCTCCATTCAAAATTATCATCGTCGTTTTTATTTTACCCGACTCACAATTTGCACGTTAATTGCCCTGGGCGCAAATTGCCCACACAAGGCAGAGGCGGTTGGGCGGGAGGCAACGAGGATATGGGCATATAACAAAAGCGTTTTATGCGTATGAAACATAAAACATTAAACTCGTTTTTCAAAAATGTTTTGCATATTTGCCAGCCTCATCGTGGGTTCGGGCCGAACATCAATTCGAGGCGAGCAGCTGCGCAAGCGAAAAAAGGCGAACAGAAAAAAGGAACGTTTGGGGAAGGGAGAAAAGCTTCATTAAACAATGTAACAATAACAGTTATTTTCACTCACCACACACACGCACACACACACACACACGCACACACAACTTAAGCGAAAGATTTATACACATTTTACACCTGTGGCGCTTCATTTTTCTTTCGCTCATCAAAATTGCCAACTGAAATTGCTGTGTCGGAAACTGAAGCTCGTCACGGGACGAACGAACCTTCAGCCTTCAAATGGAGGGGGTATGCTTGAGCGAAAGAGAGAGAGAGAGTGCGAGCAGTGCGAGCGTGGCATGCAAACAAGCTGAAAATTCATTAAACTCAAGCAATAAATTCTTTTAATTGTTTTCTTTCCCTTGAACGAATTCGGCTCAGATGCTCTACAACCCTCTATAGAGCGGGGGAGGACATTGCTAAAGGGCATCCTGCATAATCGAAGCGCTGTCACACACACAAACTGCTATAGACGTAACCAGATACGAGATACGGCAAAAAACCATTCACACCCTTCTTCGATTTCAACATTTCTGTCTGGCATTCCTCAGTATTCCAGGGTATCTATCGATCGCTTAAGTCTCTGCCTTATGTTGTCTGCTTTGCAATATTCTACGTGATATGTGGTATCGTTCTAGCCCTGCGACATGCTCAGTGCAGATGTCGTAAGCAATTTCATCTGCATTTCCCAAGTTCGCAGGGGAACCTATACATGAAAGCTTGCTGCAAAGCTGATGAAATCCGAACTGGCAGAGGGCAGGCAGGCAGCAACTTCAGCTGAAGGTATAATTAATTAGTCGAGGAAACCTATGGCAGCTTGTTTTGCCAACTTGGACAGTTGCATCATTAATAAAAAATCACCTGGTCAAGGAAGCGGGGCGGGATCTGCAGTAGCTAATGAACTCGACTGTCAAAAACTGAACTAATCGTTTCACATCCTTCTCTGTCTACCGTCTCTACTTGCAGGTGTCTACGCCATCGATTTGTTTCATGTTGTAATTCGAGTACTTTTGGTAAGTAGAAACAAGTCGACATACCCTGTAATTAAATTTCTTTTAATATATAGACAAAACTATTTCAAAATCGGAGTTAGTCAGGAAGTGAAAACCTTTTCAGCTCACATACTTGTTATCATACGGCTAAGTAACCTATTCGAATTAACCTACTTGAAGTAACCTATTCGGAGTAACCTATTCAAAGTAAACTATTCGAAGTAAACTATTCAAAGTTACCTATTCGGAGTAAACTATTCAAAGTAACCTATTTGGAGTAACCTATTCGAAGTGTCCTATTCGAAGTAAACTATTCAAAATAAACTATTCAAAGTAACATATTCAAAGTAACCTATTCGAAGTAACCTACTCAAAGTTACCTATTCGAAGTAGACCATTCAAAGTAACCCATTCGGAGAAATCTATTCAAAGTAACCTATTTGGAGTAACCTATTCGAAGTAACCTATTCGAAGTAACCTATTCGAAGTAACCTATTCGAAGTAGCCTTTTCGAAGTGACCTATTCGAAGTAAACTATTCAAAGTAACCTATTCGACGTAACCTATTCGCAGTATTAGTCTTATCAATACACCCTGTCCGAAAATACCCTACAGGGTATTCGGAAAAGTTTCGCTTAAGTAACTGCAACTGTGAAAGAAACGACTAATGCAAAAGTTGCAGCTAAAACGTGAATCCACGCGTAACGACAAAAGAAACAAGATGGAAACAAATGCAGGAAACTCAAGCAAGAATAATGCGACGAAAAAAGCCAAGTAGAAGAGGCAGAAGCTGTTGTACAACAAAGCAAATAAGAACAACAACAAAAAACTGAGTAGACTGGCAAAATGTGATCATTGTGTATACCGACTTTGGATTCCGATTTGATTTTGTATTTGAATTCAAATTCCAAATTCGCATTTGCATTTCCATTTGCTCCCTTTGCAGTTCGTGTTTGTGTATGTGTGTGTGTGTGCAACAAAATTTGGCAAGTTTTAAGTGCAAGTGGGCGGCCCTAGATGAATTGGGAGGGAGGAGCCGATGTGGGGCGTGCTGCGACTTGGCCAATTCAGTTTTTGTATTGTGTTTAGCCTTATGTTTGCTGCAGATAACAAACAAACCCGTCTCGACATTCCATGCCAAAGCTGTAGCTGTTAGCCCACTTTGCAGCCCGTTACTTTTTCCTGGCCTTCTCGATGTCACTTGGACTGACCCGAGCCGAATGCAGATTGCAATTTTAGCCAGAAATATGCAGGAAATCCAAAGAGTTTTAGATTTCCGCAGTTGCTTATTTGAATTTTGTTGAAAAGTGTAAGCCATAATGAACTTTTTATACCCTTCGATCGATTGAAGATGGTAGAAGTGGATAGACCCCATAGAAAAGAGTCAATTAAGCACAACCGTTTGTATGAACACGCATATCTCAGTTATTATTAAAGCTAGAGACACCACATACGACATGAAGATTGTTGTATATTTCAAATTATTTTTGCCACACCCACCGCCTGTGCTAATCAATAATTTGCTTTATTTAAACAAAGTATTGTTGTCTGAACTTTCTGCTTCGATATACACATGAATGAGAACTTTATGTATTTAATTTCCAAACAACTGAAGCATAAACACAGAAGTTATTCAGCTTAAAGTTTTCCACCGTTGCGAGCAGCGCGAACGCAGACAAAAGCTGCAAAGCTATAAAACTGTTGGCAAGCCAAAAGTTGCCTGTATTTATTTTTTGGGAAGTGGTGGCTTTACAAATTATTGACGACGGCTTTGGACGGGTGGATATATGTAAATACTACGTGATGGTTGTCTCTTAAAGCTCTGATAGACTCATCATAGCCAGCTGTACCGCTAGCTACACCTCAACTGCCCTCACTGCTGGCTGTGTAAAGTATCCGCCAATTGGGTGTGCCCAGGAGTTTCCCCCAGTTCAGCCAGACAGCTGTGGCAAATTAAAAGCGATGCTACTTCAAGTTGCACGGTAACTGTTAGTGTAACTGTAACGGTTACGGTTACGGTAATAGTTTGCTTGTCCATATGCCATTAAGCTATGACCCGCAAGCTGCTCTTGTGCCCGTGAAGATATCGCCTTTCTTGCGTGACAGCGCAGAGGGGGAGAGAGAGACAGGGGGAGGGAGATGCAGAGCAGCTTTATGCCCAATACTGCAGTACCTTGTTGCATATGTTGCTCATCGTGTGCGTCGAGTTCGCATGTTAAGCTGCTCATGTAGCTGCACCTGGCGCTGCTTAAAGCCGGCATCAATTTATATGTATGGGTAATATCTGGTGCAGAGCTGATGCTGGCAAGGGGCTACCCAGTCCGGTTGACCGTGCCGCACTTCCGGCCGTCCTTGCAACACAACGTTTGACAGTTTGCAGCTGCACCAGGATATAGCAGGCCAGAGCAGAGCAGAGCAGAGCCTGAAGGCTGCAGCAGGCAGCCCAGGCAAACCCACCCAATCAACCCTTCTCCCCAGTTTGAAATCTCAAACCAGCGAGAGCACGAGAAGACGTGCTATCGTCGAGTCCTGCCCGTGGTCCATGGTCCACTTGATTTCTGTGTCAGGCATGTTCACTTCCTTCGCTGCCTTCGCCGGCTTTCCGCCGTCGCCTTCCATTGCAGGAAATGCATTTCGTCAGCGTTGAATGAAAACGAAATTGCCAATTTCACTATGGATGAGGGTTCCCAGGTGCGACAGGTGCGCCACATGCAGTGACTCTGATTTCTCACTCTCTCTGTCTCGGTGTGTGTGTGTGTGTGTGTCCGCTTCAGGCACATCCTGCATGCACAGGATCAGCAGCTTAATCCGGCTCAGGCAGCTGGACAAGAACGTTAGTCCAACTGAAACTTGATACGAATTTGAGTTGGGTCTAGCCAAAGTTGCTGGGACTAATGAGTTGCAACGCTTACCTTGAAAAGGGGTGAGAGGGAGGGAAAGAGAGAGGTAGTGGAAGAAAGAGAGGGAGATGCAGAGAAACGTAAGCTAAGCTAAAATAGAATCATCGAATTGCAAAGCATGTTTCATTTAATTTCTCTTTCTAATTAAGGTAGTGCAGTACCGACTTTCACAGATCAGCACAGAGAAAAAAGCAAAGAAAGAGAAGCAGGAAGAGAAGGGGGAGATAAAGGAGGGATAAAAGAAAGAGAGAGAGAGATAGCTCAGCTAGAAGTAGACTCATCGAACTGCAAGGAATGTTTCATTCCATGTCTCTTTCGAATCGGGGTACTGCAGTTCTACAAACAACGAACAAGAGTAAAAACGAGGGGTAAGATAGAGAAAGAAAGATAAAGAAGAAAATGCAGCTTGAGCGCACAGTAAGCTAAACTAGAAAAAATATTAATTTCATTTCTATGGAAGATTGAAGTACTGCAGCAGTACCTGCCCGCCGCTCGAGGGTGCTTCGAGTACTGCAATCAGCTTCGGTACACACACACACACACACACACACACACAAAAGCTAAATGCTGCAAGACTCCGCTACGCGTCCAGTTATGAGAGAGTAACTCGCACTGGAGGCGACTACGTGAATCAACTTGCTCAAGGAAATGAAAGCCAAACAAAAATGCCATCGAAACGAAAACAGTTTACTTTATCGGATGTGCTGCCTTGCTCGCGAATCAGCTCAGCACGCCGGCACACCCAAGCCACACGGCACCCTCATCGAGAGGCAGTAACGTCATTTCGGTACCCTCCTCCACCCCCCCCAACACACACACACACACAACAGTAAACAGCGGCAAACAAAAGCCTTGCGAAATTATGTCAATGGCGTCGTTGTCCTGCTCGTTTGCTTGCCGCCATTATCGCCAGCTATTTTCACGTGCCAGACAGACACACTATCTGTGTGTGTGTGTGAGAGAGAGAGCCACAGAGAGAGAGAGCGAGAGAGAGCGAGAGAGAGTGAGCGTATTCCCTCTTATCATACAATGAAAGTTGATGCGTTCGTTGCCTATCAAAACCAAAATTGAATACAAAAATCTCATCAAAAATCGATTAGAGAACACACAGCGCGACAGCGAACGTGGTGTGGGATGGGGATGGGAGGCAGCTGGCGGGGCACCCAACAGCCGGTAGACATCGCAGTGCTGTAGCTCGAGGGTTTTCCTCTTTCTGTATTTTTTTTTTTTTTTTTTTTTGCGTTTCCCGTTTAGGGCCTCAAGCCGAGGTGTAGTAAGTAGTTTAGATGGCAGCACGCCGCAACGCCCCCCAATCGTGTTAATAAACGAGTTTTCATTCCTCCTTCACCTGTCGCCATCTTCAGCGTCATCTTCATCGTCGTCGCCATCGCCATCAACATCGCTATCGTCATCGTTATCGAGAAGCCAATTTAAGCTGAGAGCAGCCGAGTGAGTGGCATAAATAATGACGCCCAATGCAATTTAGGAAATTAAAATCAAAATGGTGAAAACTTTTACTCATCTTCGCGCACTGCGCCTCCTCAATCCTCAGTCCTCGGTCCATTCATGACCATTAGTACCCGTAACTGGGCGCATTGTTGGTCGCATTATCGGGCCAGAGAATCGCAGTATTTGCGGCTTGACTTGGCCACGCGAAACTTTGTCCTGGCCCAGGCCTGCAGATAATGATGATGATGATGATGATGATGCCGCATGCGAATTGCAACTCAAAAGTGGAGCAAGTAGTCGAAGTAGTTGAAGAAGCAGATGACGCACTGAACATGAAGATGAGCAGCGGAAAGCGAAGTAAAATGTGTTCATTTCTGAAATTAATAAAAACTACTCGCTTAGTCGGGCATCGAGTGGCTACACCTGTTGGCAATGTGGCAACACCTGAGCGCAGTTATGTTCGGCGATCTCGAACGCAAACCATCAAGAGTTCTCCCAGCTTGTTTTGTGGGGTTCGGACTCGGATGCTGCCGCAACAAAGTTAGGCAAGTGTGGGGAAGTGTTTCCCCTCCAAACAGCACCACCACAGCCCCCCCCCACCCACACTCCTTTTTCATTTGTGAGCCTTCTATTTTGCACAGAAGTTTATGAAAAGTTTAAATAAAGCAGCAACTCTGGGGGAATCGAGAGGAAAACTAAGCTGATTCCAACTGTAAATTACAAACTACTTCAGTTGGGTGTATTTACCTGAATGCGGGAGGGAGGAAGGTAGAGAGAAAGTTGATTGATGATTACTCTTGTCTGCTCACACTTTAGGGGGAATGTGACGTGCATACAGCACAGAGAGAGAGAGAGAGAGTTGCAGAGGTACTTCTACTTCTTTTCGGTAGTAAAAATATTTATATTATTGCAGAGCGTATATTTAAGTTATTTTTCTAGCTTTTGCAAACAAATCAAGCACAGCTAGATTTTTCTTTGTTTATTATATGATGGCAAAATTTCATTAAAATCGGAACACACTATATAAAGCATTTATGCCCTCTATATACCACACAAAACTCTCAAGAGTATAGTATAACTGGAACCTATAGTTTCGTAGATAGAATTGACTTAAATCTAAGACTTTGAAGGGAATAAATCGCAGGTAAACTTACTTACTGAATTAACAAGTTTTCTAGCAGATAAACAACGCGTAAGAAATATATATGTTATTGGGAGAAATGTATACCCTACAGAAATCGAGAAATTTGCTGTTAATTTTGGTGTTGCATCTATAAAAAGTCGCTTGTCTCAGCCCCTTATTCACTCGTTTAGCGTAAGATTATAATGCCATATTGTAGCATGGAAACATTTGAAGCTGTTGTATGTGTCAGCCGCAGTTAAGACCTGCATATCCGAATAGGCCTGGCACATGAAATGATCGACCTGTTGGGGATGTGAAAAGTGCATGTAGTAGAACTTGTGCTTAGATTCACGCCTCGCCTCGTCTCGCCTACACCAAACAATTTACGGTTTTGGCTTCTTGTTACCAACCCCCGAACAAGTCCCCTGTGAAGCCCTCCACCTTCCCTTCTTCGTCCCCTCCTATGCGATATTTACCAGAATACACAGAAAACAAAATGTGTTTTGTCACTGACATGAAAATCAACTGAAGCGACGCGAACGATTTACGGACCGAGAACGAATGCGGGCAGAGCAAGCAGCGGGGCAGAGCCGTAGGCGGAGCAGGGAAGTTCCATGGAAGGGGGGAGGGGGGTAGTTTGGTTAAGCCGGAATATAAGAGCCGATGGGTTGGCTTCGAGTCGGGTATTTCGATGAACTGGTTGATACATAGCACAAAAACACACACACACACATTCGCCCTGTACATACAGGGTGACTTACATGCACCCACACACACAGACATACCGAGTCGTAGTCGCACCCATGCGACCATTCCACTCATTTGTGATGCAGGACATTGCTTGGAGACCAGGCAACAGGACAACTCAATTAAGCATGCACTATGCACACGAAATTTCACTTGCTGTCTCCAATTTCTCTCTCTACACACCCACACACTCTCTCTCTCTCTCTCTCTCTCTCTCTCACTCCCCCTCTATGCTTGACTGTCCCGCTCTGTCACGTTGTCTGCCTGTGGATTGCTGGGGGAATTTCAATGCATGCTGCACTCGCATGGCAAATAAAAAATAAAAATAAATAAATAAATCTACCAACAAATCAGTAAATCAGTTGATAAACGACTGGCACATACGCTGTACAGTGTGGTAAAAGTATTTGGTAGTGTTGCAAAACCAACAATTTACAACACTAGCGATTTTTCGATACAAAACCAACAATACTATCGATTGCATTGCATTTGTTAGGCAACTTATTCTTGAATTTGCTGGATTGTTGCTTGTGATTTTGTTGTGGGCGAAAATTCATTTTGATAGTGTTGTAAAATCTTTAAAAACAAGCGGTGGTGCGCAAGAGTCAATCGGTGCATCAAAAAACTGTTTATGATTATCGATTTTTCGGCACTACCTCAACATGTCAAAAATCCAGCTCGTTATGCTAACCAACCACGCATACCCGCAAAGCGCAGGGTATTAATATCATACTGAAAAGATGGCTGAAAGTAAAAATGAAAATTCCTTTTTATATTTGAGTCACATACATACGTATTACGTATCTATATGTACATACATTTCCATTGATTTTATTTGCTGGAACGTGTCTTTGACTGAGTTGAGAAGTTTTCCGTTTCGGGGGTGCAGTATATTCTCTCGCCTCTCTCTCTCTCTCTCTCTCTCTTTCACTCTTGGAATTTTGCCAATATTTCTCAAGAAAGGAAGTTGTCGCTGCAAATCCATAACATCATCATCATCCTCGTCCACGAGGACGTTGTCGTAAAACAGTCGCCCCACAAATGCTAAGCGAGTCAATAGTTGAACTTATGATTAAATGTTTGTCGAGGAATCGAAAGTAAATGCCGGTACCGGGTACTCGGTATAATGTCACCAAGCAGACCGTAACGGAGGAGCAGCTCAGCGAAGCTCGAAGAGTTAAGATACAGCTCCGACTGAATAACAGATGAGATGAGATGAGAAGAGATGAGATGAGATGGGATGATTGTAATGGCAAGACAAAAAAGAAACGTAGCTGTTGCAAGCTGCTCTGCCTGTATTTTTGCCACGCCCACACCTATATCCTCCCTCCATTGCTCCCGGTTTGTATACCTAATGAATGCTGAAACCTTTTTGGAATATTTGCACATATTTTGCCATTCAATTTGGTGGACCAATTTCAATTTCGACGCGCCACGCGTCAATTTGTTAGCGTGTTCGTTATTGATTTATTGGCATCACGCATTATGCATTGTTTACCACAATATTTGACCTTTTGTCAGAGCGGGCAAGGGAGTGGGAGGGTGTGAAGAGGAGTGTGCAGGAGGACTGTCGCATTTGTCTAACATTAGCAGAGCATTTTGACTGGAGAAGAAAGTCAGAAACGAACGTCGACGTGCCACAATGTGCGGGGGCCAAAGACCCTGACGCACAATCAATCAATGGGAATCGATTTGTTGCCGAGCCTGGCCCGGCATACTACCAAGCTTCACCTCCCACCCCTTCCCCTATTCCCGGCACAGCCCATACACTTAAGGAGCTGGCGTCGTTGTCGTTGTCATCATCATCATCACGGACTCGGGCCCGTTCAATGAACTGCCTGCTGCTGCTGTCGCCTGTTCCTGCTAAGGTTGTCTTCTTAATTTTGGGGGTTGCTGCCGACTGCAGACCCTCGCCCTCTCGCCTGTACCTCGCCATACCAACCCTGCCCGGCTAATACATGTGGCACATTGTCGGGATGTTTATGTGCCATCGCAATCTAAAAATAAAATTCCCAACAATTTGCTAAAACAAAATAAAACCAAAGCAAACTATGCAAGACGACTCCGGTATGACTCATCCTGTTCGGGATACATTACGGAACAGGTACAGTTCCGTTCGGTTCCGGAAGGTCGCTCTATTAAGGTGACCAGTCACTTGACTCGCCATATTTGAGCTGGCCGTGTGTGGTTGCTGTTGCGGCTGCTGTTGTTGTTGTTGTATCTGGACTAGTGCTAAACGTTTTGCGGTTTACCGCATGTCACCGAACATCAGCCTCCTGCTGGAGAGAGAACGAGAGAGAGAGAATGAGAGAGAGAAATGGGAAGAGTTAGAGGGAGGAACAGAGAGAGAGAGAGAGAGCGAGGAAAAGCAATAGTGGCAGGCAGCTCTACAGCGTTGGGCATAGAAGATAGCGCCAACTGTTGCTGCTGTGCAAGTGTGCGTGTGCGAGTGTGTGTGTGTGCGTGGTGCCTTAATGACCCTAATCCCAGCTCATAAAGTATGCAACGGCTCGTTTTACCAGTTAGCAGAATGTTGTAGAACAATTTAGCCAGCATTGTCTCATCATTTATGAGGACAGTTCGAGTTGAGGGCGGTCATGCCACGTGTTGCAGCAACGGCAGCAGCAACCTGCAACAGAGTTCTATGCCCAATTGCAGCATTAGCAAACCCATGATGTAATCACATGGTCAGCCTTAAATTTCAGAGCGGGAAACAACTACGAGGAGTTAGAACCGAAGTACACGATTTGCTTTAATTGTTTGAAGCTAATGAGCCTCTCATTTCGAAAGTGTTTCTAACTGCAGCAATTCTACAATCTCTAGGCGAAGAGAATTGCTATGCGAAGCCACTGACATAACCTCAAAATGAAGCGCAAATGTTATCGAGATGGAATCGACATTTGTTGAGCTAAAATCAATCTAACACGGAGTTAAAATCGAAATTACAACGAAATTAAATCTAAATGAAATCAAAATAATATGAGATAATATAGAGCGGAAATTAAGATAAAATGCAGATAAAATGGAGATGAAATCGAGATAAAATTGAGATCAAAGTGTGATAGATAAGGTTGAGATGATATGGAAAGCAAACGAGCATTGAAATATAATCATATTGCGATTAAAGTAAGATAAAATCTAGAAATAATCTAGTTGAAATTCAAAAAAATGCAAGATGAGCATTGAGATAAAATCTAGATTAATAAAATCAGGAAGTAATCTAGAAGAAATTCAGATAAAATCAAAAGGATTTTGAGCTTAAATCAAGATTGATAAAATCAAGAAGCAATCTCGATGAAATGCAAATAAATTCAAGATAATATCATGCGGAAATGTAGATAAAATTGTGTTAAAATCAATTTAAAGTTGTAATAAACTCAAAATGCAATCGAAAAACAATCAGATATCCGACAGAACTGCTCAACATTAAAGTTGCGTAACGCCCACTAGATATTAAATCCCCTGGCAATTGCTTGGCCATGCAGCTATGAGGCAGCCTGCAGGCAATCCAATCAGACGGCGGGAATTAGAGCACACGCCCCTGCGAGCAGATATATATCGTATAAATATATATATATATATTGCACATGGTGCCGCTGGAACGCACATGGTGTAGGGAACTTGTAAATCTTATTACTAAAATTGCAGGAGTTTTATCGTTGCAGGTCGCCAAGTAACTTGTTGCCCGAGAACTATTTTATCTCATTTGCAGCGTTATATTTCATGGGATTTGGCAGCACTTCGATTGCGTAGCGAGATGGGGCGCACTTTGTTGTTGAATTTGTCTTTTCGGGCTGAGGGCGAGTGGCTGCATAAATCTTTGGCCGGCTGTGGGGGCAACCACAGTTTCGGTTTCAGTTTCAGACTCGGTTTCTGCTCTAACTCTCTCTCTCGCTCTCTCTCTCTCTCTCTCTCTCAGTTCGCTCGCTCTTTCTCTTTCTCAGATCTCTGCCTGTGCTGGAACGGACTTGAATCGCCCACTTGGCCTCCGATTGTGCTCCTTAGTTATGCAGCGCGTGTAACAATGCTCATATATCTTGGCGCCGCCTTTCTTAAACTTACTTGGTGCACACCCCCTGCTCTCTCACTCTCTCTCTTTCGCTCTCGCTCCACTGCTGCCCTGTCGCTAACGTGCTTGGCCCGAAAGGACACCCTGTACGCAGATCTTAAGTTTCCCCAACTCACATTTGCACACAATCTGCTCGATAGTTCTGGCCGGTTGCGATTAACAAGCGCATTTGTATGCCCCGCACTCGCTCTATCACGCTCTCCCCCTCTTTCTCTGCAGTGTGTACAGGGTATGCGGTGCGTGCCTGACAGTGCGTGTGGAGTCTCTCTCTCTCTCTCGCTCTCCCTCTCTCTCGGGCAGTTTGAGTTAAAGTTTCGGAGCTGCTGACTGCTTGAGAGCTCGTCTTGCTTTCTGTGTGTTGCGTATACGCCCCGTTGTTGACGGTGACGTTGACATTTCGAGTGTCATTTTGTTGCTACCCCCCCGCATTGCCCCTCTCTCACTCTGCTCTCTCTCTCTCTCTCTCTCTCTCTCTCTCTCTCTCTGCGGTCTTTGTTTCCTTCCTTGCGTTTGTTTCCATTTCGTGCAGTTTATTTTACTTACTTGGCTTCATTGTCGCTTTGCATTGCTTTGGCACGCACGCTGACGTCTACGCCTACGCCTTGCCTTGCCTTACCTCGCCTTGGCTTGGCTTGCCTTGCCGCATTTTGTGGCAAGCGGAAACACATTACATACTCGGTAGCTTGACAACAGCAATGGCAGCAGCAGCAGCTAAGTCAACGCCTGGCGACAACAGCCGGAAACGGAAATAGAATAAAGTGGCTTTCTGGCTGATGTGTCGACTCGCCTTCTCGTCTCGTCTCGCCTCCATGCCATCGCTTTCCATTGCTTAGCTCTCGCTCGCTTGCCATCGCGCGCCGTCTTAGCTTGGCCAACTCGTTGGCGGTTTGCATTTTTCAGTGGCCAACCACTTGATTGTTGCAGCATGCAATTTATACCAATTGAGAACGTCGCCTCGTCCAACATTTCATTAACTTTGACTTATAGTTTCATGTTTTCCCTCAGCACTCGGCACTCTCGCCTCTTCCGCCTCCGTCTCCGGCTCCGCCTCCGGCTTCTCCCAGTGCGGTTGTCGTCCCTTCGCGGGTTTAACCCACCAGCTTTCACTTTAGTTAATTGGCCATCGCGATGACTGCAACTTGAGCTCCAGCTCAAGCTCCTCCTTCAGCTTCTTCTACTCTGCCTGCTGCTCCAGCTCCTCTTGCTCCACCTGCAACCGCGTCTTGCTGCTTGCTGCGGCATTCTCCGTCGGCCAAGTGCATTCCATCGACTGCACTTTAAACTGGGTCATAAAGCAAACAAGCTGAATTATTTCCTGCTTAGCGCATTTTGTGGCAAGCTTAAAGAATTCAAGCGTTGCTGTAATGCGCTCTAGAACATGATTATAATCTTAATTATGAGGCTTGTGGTTACAACTAACGTACTCGCTGATTATCTGCTCCGATACGCTATGTAAATAATCTAGATACGCTACTGATATTTGGTAAGCCTCTTGCCAAATTTCATGTCTCTAGCTCTTAGAATAGCTGAGATCTCCAGGTATTCGCAAGATAATCTATTAATTTCAAGTGATATTTTGTTTAGCACACTTCGTGGCCAGGCTAACAAACGAAAGCAATACAGTAGAGCCTCGTGGAACGTGAACAAACCCGTATTTATAAAGCTTACTCTAAGAACTAACATAATTATGGTGATTTACAGGGTAGCGGCGCGTGTTTCTTAATATTTCAAATCAGCTGTATACACTACTAATATTTTATAAGCCTCATGCCAAATTTCATTTCTCCTGCTTTTATAATAGCTGAGATCTCCTGGTATTCGTTAGACTAACAATGACGATGAAGAAAATACTACTTTGTATGTGCTACCGCAGTGAACCTATTCACACTACGTATACCCTCTTTCGGCTACTTTACAGTAGAGTGCAGGGTATTGCAAACATTTTTCAAACAAAGATAAAACTAAAGTTGTAAGCTCTTTAAAGAGTTACACAAAAGTTGATAGGGGTTTTTCCCAACTAAACAAAACAAAAATGTTAATTCAAAACGTTTTTGCTGCTCAAAATGGGCAAACTGGGGCAGGGCAACAACGGCAGCAGCAGCAGCAGCAACAGCAACAGCAACAGCCACAGCAGCAACAACAAGAGCAACAAGAGCAGCAACAACAAGGGCAAACAATCGAAACGCAAGGCGTCATTTAAAGTATTGGGAAAAATAGGTTGCCTGGGGGGACGTAGTTGGGCGCTGGGCGTGTCTTTTGGGCTGTAAACTTGTGCAAAAAAAGTGAAGAGAAAGGGAATAGGCAATGGGGAAATGGGGAACAAAGGGAAAGGCACTGGCAGCATTTGGCAGACAACAATTGGCCTAAAACACACAACAAACGCGCCGAAACGTGACTGGAATCGCATCACAATGATTGAACGACAGCAATGAAACCGAATTAAAACTGCCATGAAGTATGAACGTATGTGTGTGCTACGTGTATACGTGCGTGTGTATCTGTGTGTGTGCCGAGGGAGGTGATAAATACCGAGTGTGGGAGGCTGAGAATGGGGGAGAAGGGACTGCAAAATACATTAGACGACTGCTCTGCTTCGTCGTGCATAAAGCTTGATGCCACTGCAAGAGCAACAACAAGAACATAATACTACACTGCACACTGCACACTACACTACACAACACTACCCCACGCTACCCAACACTGCAGTACATGGCAGGCGAGTGGAAAACTTTATGAATTGCATGCGCTTTCGTTTAGCTACAGCTGCAACCTCACTGATAATGGACTGACAGAACAGTACGGAACAGAACCCCCACTTGCCTCGCTACCCTCTTCCTGCACAACCCACTCCACTCCATAGCTACGCCCTTGACTAAGCTGGCTGTGCTAAAAGTTCTGAGCGCTATCAACTCAAATGCTTCGAGCTTAGAAGCGGCATTATGAAATGCTGAATGTATCTGAAATTTTAAATATGCATTAAGCCAATGAAAAGTTGCACGACAAGAAGTGCTTAGTGTACCCGCACGTCTGGCGACATGCTGGGGGTGCCGCCATCTGTCTCTCTCTGTCTCTCTCTCTCTCTGTCTCTCTCTCTGTCTCTCTTTCTCTCTCTCTCTCTCTCTCTGTGTATGCAGGTATCAGCCATAACACTTTATCGCGCGACACACACGCACCGCGACTTAAAGACAGAGACAGCATAAGCGACTCACTGACTGACAGCGAGACACATGTCAAATAATATGGAAAGCCGGTAGAGAAATGAGGTTATAATAGGGTAGAGTGCGAGTGGATTAGTTACAGAAAAGGACCAATTAGTTCTGCAAACAAACAGTTTTCAAAACTATCGATTTTCCGTTCCTTTTAGACCTAAACCAACGATACTATCGATTATATTGGTTAGAAATGTAAACTTGTACCTTATCTTTTTGGATTGTTGCTCTCTCTCTCTCTGTTTTACATGTACCCCTCCAATTTATCTAGGTTACAGCAGCATCTAAGTGCGTATCCAATTGAAAAATTGGCGAAAACCCCAAAACGACCGAAACGACCGAAAACGACCGAAACGACCTAAACGGAAACTGAAGCTGAAACGAATCACAGAAAGCTGGCAAAGCATCGCGTTTCAATTCTTCTTTCTCTCTCCCTCTCTCCCTCTCTCTCTCTTTCTTCACAAGTATTTGCGCCCGCTCTTGCCCAATTGGGCTTAAGCCTTTTTTCCAGAATTTAGGTGGGAATAGAGGGAGGGACAGCAAGTGCAAGAGACGGGAGCTGAGTAACCTTAAGCCGCTTACTGATTTTGAGTAATTGTGCGCATTTGTATGAGTGAGCGTGTGTGCACGCACGTGTGTGTGTGTGTGTGTGTGTGTGGATCTCTGTGTGCGTGAGTGTGCTTTGGGCAATTTCACATGGCGCCATAAACATTTATTTTTGAATCGATTAAGGCAAAGTTGAGCCCTCCTTCTTCTGCGTCTGCTAAGCCTTTGATGAAACTCCACGGTCGTTTGCACTTCTTATTTATGTACTACGCTGAACTGATTTTATTAATGGTTTCTTCTTTTTTTACTGCTGCTTCCTCTTATTTTTTTTCGTCGTCCTGATGTCCCCAAAACAAACTCACTCACACACAGTCACCTGACCGTGTATGATTCATTCAGTTGGTGAGCGGGTTACTTGAAGAGTTTTCCCTACGTAGGATCGACGTTAGCGCAAAATAAGGTTAAAGAAAAGAAGGTTGGGTAGGAGATTCTTCAATTCTGACTTTCTCATCTATTATATTCGGTATATTCTTGACTAACTGTCGAATTTGATGGTCATTTTTAACATTCACGGAGAGAAAAGCAATTTTTTTTCCATATTATCGCTGTTTAATATCGTCGGAAGACTTTCAATTCTTTTCGATCACTTCTCTATGATTTCTAGTTAATTTTCTTTACAAAACTGTCTTTAATTCTTGACTTCTTCTTGCTACTCTTGAATTTTCCGATTGTTGCTGTCTGAGTAATTCGACAGTTCACAATTTCAGCTTTTTCTGCATTCTCTTGCTTTTCCGCCTCTGTCTACTTTGAGTATATCTCTCTATTTGTCTCTATATCTTCCCTTTACCGTACCCATTCTTTCTCTTCTTCGACCTTTTTTTCTCTCCCCCCCTCGCTTTCCTCTCTCCCTCTCTCTCTCTCTCTCTCTCTCTCTCTCTTTCCGTTTTCGCTCTCGTTCTTCCCCTTTTCTCTTTTCTGCTTGAACTGATTTTAGCAAACTTTTCTCACAACCCTTTTATCGCTTGTGCCTTCATTTCTTGCGTGCTGCACGCCCCCACTCTTGCCCCCCCCCAGCTCGCTGTGTATTTTCGCTTCGCTTTTCGCCTACGTCATGCTCAGCGTCGTCATTATGTATTTTGCGTGCTCTCCTACTCCTCCGGCTGCTACACCTTGTGTCGGCGTCTTCTTCAGCTCTTCTTGTGCTCCGTTGCCTTGCAGCATTTTGTTGCACGTTACAGTTTTTTACCGTTACCGTTAGCATTACGTTGGCGTTACCGCTGCCTTCAATTGTCGTTTTTGTCAACGTTTCGCGCACGTCAGCAACAGCAACAGCAGCAGCACAAACAAACATCTTAGTCACTTTCACTTTGTGCTATTCCCTTTGCCTTCTCCTGCTCCATCTCCCCCTCGATTTTCTTCTGCTTCGTGTGTCGCGTTGTCTGTCGCTTCTCTCTCTCCCCTTGTTGCTGCCGCTGCTGCTTTCTTAGCCAAAATGGTTTTTAACCCAAATTGCAGCATTTTCACGCGCTGCACTCAAATCGGCTTAGCCGAACGAATCCTACAGAGTAGCATACCGCAATTCTACCCGCTAACTACCCGCTCGTGACTAGAGCTCTGCACGTGGCCAAAAGCGCTTACAGAGTTCCTGCAGCTGATAATTAAAAAGCAACGACTTCAAATATTAATGAGGCTTTCATAAGTTGTCCACAGTATTTGTTGTAAGCCAACTAACGATAGTTTACCGTGACTATACCGAAGCAAAAACTGCACAATTTGAAAAAAAGTTTTTGTATCAATTTCTAATGAAAGTGAGAAAGGGAATTTAAGTTTCAAATACACTTTATTTAAGTAAACCCTTATAATATATATAATATAGTTGATCCCATTCCGCAAAGGAATATACGTATTTTATACATTCATATACGAATTAATAGATAAAAAAAAGCGAACAGCGGCTAATCGAAAGGAAATATCTTTATAATACCCCAGCACTTGCAAATATCGTTCTGTATAGAAATATATATTTTTAAATCATTTTTTCATTTCAAAAAACATTTTTAAAAATCAAGATAGAGAGTTACTCTACGACCTGCCAAAGGTTTAGATTTCGTTTTAGAATTCGACCTATTTTTCCTATGGCTATATATAAGAACACAGAAAAATGTGCTCAAAATCAACTCAACCCCTGCATAGGTTTAATTCCAATAAAAACTAACCCAACTAGAGTGTTTCATAGTTTATACCGATTGTTGCCTCCTCTCTCCTACGAGTGAACTATATATTTCCTTGAACTTTTAGCCATAGTTTATTATACGTACAATAATACTTAATAATCGTATATAATATATATAGCAATTTTGAAAAAGTCGCTTCGATGAGTTAATTGAGCTTCGATTAAAATCGATGCGCACGCATCGCTAATGCCAATCGTATTAAGGGTCCACAAATAGCCACGCATTTTATTGTTAAATTATGAGCACACACAATATTGTTATTACTTTTTAAACTCATTAAGTGGGCCTAGACGGGACTGGACTGGCAGAGCAGAGCAGACGGCCATAACTAGATACACAGTTAATACATGGTCATATGAAAATATATATAGTATAATATACTCAACTATACGATGATATATGGCACTACTGTATGGAGTGGTGGTGCGTGGGGCTGGGTGGTTGGGTGGTTCGGTGGTTTCCGGCAGCACTATTATTGGATCAGTGTACTCGCATGCACGTTGCATTTTCAGTAATTGCAAAACAAAAAATTAGGTTAAAATAAATTGCATGTTTCTTTCTCGTCGAGTCCTGCTGCATGCAATTGCCAGGAAGTGGACCTCAGTCACCCACACGACACACGACACATGGCGCCGCAGTCGGAGTCGGAGTCGGAGTCGGTGTCGGACTCGGAGTCGTGTGAGCGAGTCGCCTTCCGTGTGTATCGCGTGCAGTCTGGCGCACCGGGGGCGGTGGGTGTGTCTAGCTATCTCGCTTGCCCGCACCACGGTCTGTCTGTCTCGCTCATGGCACATTTGAATACCCTGTAAACGTTGAGCGCAGAAAAAAATATAAATCTGAGCGAGAACAGTAAAAGAAATCGTACTGCTATCGATTATATCGATGAAGTATCTTTTCGATTTTTATTTTTCTATTTTTTTTAACTTTAAGATTTTTCAATACTGTTTTGAAAAGTTTGCGCTGGAAATACTATAGCATCTTTCTTGCTTAGTAGTGCGATACTATCGAAAAAAAGCAAAAGTGTTGTAAAACGATTATTTGCAGACCTAATTAGTAGATATATGTCTTTGCTAATGATTTGAAACAGCGCACAGTTAGATATCGATAAATATGTACTCATCGCTTCAAATGAGTTTGGCAAAATAGTTTGATCGAGCAGATTCCTAGGGTATACACACGTCGATACCATCTGGCAGCCGTTTACTTGGTTTTTTGCATAATTAATGTCATCATAGGCGGCCGTAATTGCGTCTACTCCAGCTCCAACGCCGAAACCCAACCGAACCCACAACGTGACCGTAATGACGGCAACGGCAGCAGCGATTCGCCGCGCCGCACTGCGGCTCCACCTGCAGCCGACAAACGAGGACGACGTCAACGCACCATTCACATTATATGCAGTTGCTGCCAGCTAGCAACCATCACCATCACCATCACCAGCTCCACATCCATGTGCAACCCTTTGGGGCGTCAGCAGGTGCATGCGTCTAATGGCTGTTGCAATTGATTTTGATTCATTGCCCCGGCCTGGTCATCGGTTTGGAGCCGGAGCTAACTACTGTCGCACTGCAGTGGCCATTATGACTTTGTCGTGCTGTTTGCCGCCCACAGTTGCGCATAAATATGCATGTTTAATATTTTAACGAGCCGCCAACCCCCTGACCTCGGCACAGGTTGTGCCTGGTCTCGTTGCAGCAGCCGTCGTCGTTTGCCTAGTTTCTCAATTTTTGAGCTCAGCCGACTTAGTCGACTACAGCATACTCTGCCTGCTGCAGGCAAAGGTATCGCATTGCCGAGCACACCTCTTTCTCTCTCTTTATTTCTCTATAACTCACTGTATTTCTCTCTCCCTGTCTAAGTATCATCTTATATTGTTTGGAACTTTCTCTCCTTCGTAGAGTCTCAAGTTTGCTTAAGCTGCTAAAATCCTTTATACATATTTGATCCCAACGTTTTGTTTTATTTCTTTTTTCGTGCATTCTGCCATCTGCATTCTGGTTGCTCCAGGCATGGACTTAAGATTTACTCAGACTATTGCCTGACTATATCCGATTTCTAAGCTGGAATGGCAAATGTAAAGTTTCTTACAGGAAGTTTGAGCCAGTTTAACAGATTTGTAGACTATAAAATATAAAACTATAAAATTTTATATATGTATATCTTATAAAAAAAAAAAACAGTAAAGATCTGCAAAACCTTTGGTAGTGCAAAAAAAACGTTATTTTCTTTTTGCAAACATATTTCCCCCAGAAAGCTTCCCCCCGTTTTCAGACAGCTATCAAAATTCTCGCGAGTTCTGCTTCGGTTTCGATTTGCATTTGCAGTTATCTTTGACTGCACGTTAGGGGAATTGAGGATTCGTTGTGGCTGCGACTGCGATTGGCTTTGCATTTGTGCATTTAAGTGGTCTTAAGTGAAATGAATTTTAAATATTTAAATAGCCACGCGATGCGTCGCTTGAACAGGCATTAAGTTAATAAAACTCCAAGGACCGACAGACACCATACCGCCGCCCACACCCCCGGCTGCCCCCTCCCCCCGTTTCGCCGGAACAGAGAACAGAGAAGCGACCACGGCTCGTGTTGAAATCATAACTTAATTATGCAGCGGACTATAAACCGAGCAAGCACACAGCAGGTACAACGTGAAATCTCAACGTGTGTGTGTGTGTGTGTGTGTGTGAGACTGTGTGGGAGTGTGTAAGTGTGTAAGCACATGTCACGGCATAAAGCTCAGTCAGTTTTTCAAGCAGTTAAAAGATTTGAAAGACAATTGGCCAGATCTGTCAATTTCATAAGGTATTTCATTTGAACACACAGATCTCAGCTATTCTAAGGGCCAGAGATTTTAAATTTTCAAATTTCAGTTGCCACGCCCAGCGCTCAATCAAACTGGTAATTTGCAATTATTAAAAACAGTATTAGTCATAATATTCAACAAAACAATTGCTCGAATCTGTTTAAGAATATACATATTTAATTTTTGGCAAAATGACAAGTCTAAATCGACCTAAAACAACCTAAATCGAACGAAATCGACCTAACCGACCTATCCCACAGTCGAGCAGGCTCGCTTGAAGCTTTTCTTGCTTGTTGATAGCTTCTACATTGAATATTACGAGAATAGTCTTAACACTTTCATTAGATTTAGCTGAGAGAAAAGAAAGATATATCATTGAAAAACCTCACATAAAGCAGTTTCTGAAGCATAGAATACAAAGCTATGAATTCAGTATGTTAAGCAGCATTCTGTACCATGTCATAGCTCTGTTGGTTGCAACTCACTTGGCAAATCGAAATGGAGGAACTCTTCATTATTCAATTCTGACAGATTGGCACATTGGGACTGGAAGTGGGACTGGGACTGAGACAGGCAGTGAGACTGTAAGTGAGACTGAGAGTGAGACTAAGACAGAGCTTGCCGCCTTGTTTGACGATCAAACAATGGTTCCGCTTAGTTTGCTGATCCAGATACATTGAGTGCTTCAAGCAGGGGGATCCCTGATTCAGATAGGAACACGCTCGAGACAGATAGATAGACAGACTCTTGTGCTGCTGGGGCTGTACAATCCTTTCAAAGGCTGTCAAAGGCTGCTTAAGCGAGACTAAACCAAAAAATTCGGCAAGAAGATTTGCGACAGTGATGGGTAGAAACATGATGGCAAAATGGCAACAGGCAGCTCGCTCTCTCTCACTCTCTCTCTCTCTCTCTCTCTCTCTCTCTCTCTCTCTCTCTCTCTCTCTCTCTCTCTCTCTCTCTCTCTCTCTCTCTCTCTCTCTCTCTCTCTGTCTCTGGCAACTACAAGAAAGGATTTGAAGCGACAGATTGATGTGGATGCGATGCAAGAGACGAGGCGAGACGGGCCGGGACGGGACGGGACGACGAGGTGAAGATGTGAAGATGAATGGAGTGGCAGATAGATGGCTTACAGCTCGACACACAGTCAACATGAATGCAACGTGGGCAGGCAACCGTGGGCAGAGCGAGAGCGAGAGCGAGAGAGAGCGGGAGGGAGAGAGAGCGAGGGGGATTGAGACTCGCGTCAACACACACACACACACACACACACGCATAAATGTCAAGCAATGAAAATGTTTGCCCAGTTAGCCGTGCTTCGTGTCGGAGCCGTTAACAAAATGTTGGCTCCCATTCCGGTCCTGTTGCCAGCCTGTCCTTGATGTGTTATACCTTGTTAGCTGTTGTGTAGATTTTCGGAGCGGGCACACACGCTTCCCCACCATCCCACCCTCCCCCCGTCCCATTACCTCCGTCCCTTTCGTTACCCTTTCTTGCAGACCTATTCAAATGCCAAGCGAAGCGTGCGCCGCACACGAACACTCCGTGCCACCTACGTCCCGTACTGTCCTCCTCCTCCTCCTCAGGAGGTGTTCTGCCCCTTTTCCTCCTCCCGCTGCTGCTGCTGCTACCTCCTCTGTTGTGTGGCATTCCAAAAACGAAAACATATTTTCCATATGAGTGCACAAAGCGTTGCGAGACGCACACAGCAAGCTGGATATGGCTTAGTCAACGCAGCCGACTCACATATCTCAACCGGTTAGTAGTCCGTGCCTTCTGCGTATACCTCTCTTCATCCTTGCCCCACTGTGCAGCCCACTTTCCTTCCATTCTCTTTGGTTTTTTTTTACGTTTTGTTAATCCTTTTCGAAATTTTTTAGTTTGATTGTTGGGAAAATATTTTAAGTCCCAAGCACAAACACACTATGCGCCTCATGCATTAGCATAGCGGCTGGGGATCAACAGGGGAAGGAGGAGAGGGGAGAAAGGAGAGTGGTCGAGCGGAGAGAGACCCAAAAAGGGATCAAAGCGAGCCACTTCTTGGGGCTTTAAAGGCTTTAAGGATGCCAGCGATACTCACTCAGGTCTGTTGACGCGCAAACAATTTCAGCCTAGATTGATTTATTCACGAAATCCACACGACGCAGTCCACACGCACACGCACACACACACATACACGTGTTTATCCTTCTGTCAGCCAATTAGCCTAGTGGAATTTACCCCGCCCTCTCCCGCTATACCCACTCCATGTGCGGCACATGTCAGCATTAATTGGTCGACTACAAGAGGCGAGTGCCGAGCGTACCGCATTTGTCCATCAGCTGGTGGATTTCATGTCTCAAAGTCTATTGCAGTCCACAATCGAAATTCGCATTACTTTTTCGCAGTCGTAGAGCCGAGAACTACAAGCGACGGCAATCAATCAATTTGTTAACCTCAAAATGCTTAATGCGATGCCCTGATAATCTTACGATCCACAAAGCGTTGCTAGTGCCAGCAATTTACAATCTACAGCAGTTACAAGCCACAAGCTCAAAGTAATAGCATGCACACTTTGCATCATGTTCCACTTGCCATCCACCTCTGACAGGATTACAAAGCAAGTCGATCGTTACTAAACAAAGTTTAACTTACAATCCACAACCCAATTAGGCACTTAAACTGTCATGTTCCACTTAGTTTTCAATGAAGTTAAAGTCTACCTCATAAAATTCACTTTATAACCTTATCTTCCATATATTTTGTGTATTATAAAGCTGCCCTAAGATACACAGAAGCATAGGCCAGTCAAAATTATCGATTACACTTAAAATGGTCTCTTTAGAATTATGTTCCACCTGCACTCTTGACAGTCCATAGGTTCGACTAGTCATTCAAGTAATCCACTGACAACGCGCCAAAATTGAATGTCAACCCTATCAATTGCCTTACGCTCCAGCATCCACTTGTGTTCCACTTTGAAATGCCATCCCTATCGATTGCCTGCGCTTCGGTTTTCGTATCAATTCGAGTTTGTTTCCCACGCAGCGACAACAATTAAATTACGGTACACTCTTATTGCTGTCATGCGTTGCCTCAGCCGTCGATAGTGTGTGTGTGTGTGCGTGTGTGTGTGTGTGTGTGTGGAGGTGGCAACCCTGGCCGTGCTGTTGTTGCGACAGAACTCGTTAGTGTCACGCCCCGTCGCTGCTCGGACATGACAAAGGTTGACACTGCGCCTGCATTTATTAAAACAACCGCCAGCCGGACGAGAAACGTGTAAACAAGGGTGTACAGGGAGGGCGGGGCGGCAGGGCTGAGGGTTTAAAAAAAAAAAACCGAGACTCATGTTCCTATCCCTCTCACTCTTTCTCTCGCTCTTTGCAGTTTATTGGCAACAATAATGGTCAGCACAACATTGACAACATTGGCTGCTGGACAAACAACTAGTAGCAGTAATCACCATCACCATCATCAGCAGCACCAGCAGCAGCAGCAGCAGCATCAACAACAGCAGCATCAACAGCTACAGCAGCAACAGCTTTCGCAACAGCATCAATTGCAGACGTCGCACCACAGCAACAGCGGCAGCAGCAGCAGCTATCAACGCCTGCAATCATCCGCAACGCAGCGCAGCAGCTACTACGATTGCGACAGCAGCAACAGCAACAGCAACAGCAGCTACCAGCAGCAGCAACAGCAACAGCAGCCGCTGAATTTATCGCAAGCGTTGCTCTCGCCGTCGCCGCCTCTCAACGATCAGATCAATCTGCTCTTTCCAAAGTGTCGACCCAAGCAACAGCAGCAACAACAGCAGCTACAGCAGACACACAGCAGCAACAGGCAGCAGCAGCAGCAGCAACAGCAGCATGAACCCATCGCCGACATCAATCTGAATAGTGGCAGCAGCAGCCTTACAGCAGCAACTACTGCAGCAGCAGCAGCAGCAGCAGCGGAGCCAACCGGCAGCAGTTCGCCAAACCAGGTGACGCCTCTGAGCACGCCCAGCTACTACAAGAACGTGAACATAATCACACAATCACCGCCACCGCATTCGGCCTCATCGCATTCCTCGGAATCTTTGTCTTCGGTCACGCCGCGCATCTCGACGAATCCGTTTCTCTGCGCACCGCTAACGCCGCCAACACCGCCGCCGGCAACGTCCGCGACGTCGACGCGGGGAGGCATCACTGGCATTGTCGAGGACGAGGACAACGAGGAGGTCGATACCATTTGCCTGACCGAGGGCGACGAATTGCAGCAGCAGCAACAGGATCTCATCGACGAGGCAGTGCCACAGGCAGCCTATCCAGCATCCTTCTACTATCACACGGGCGACAGTAGGCGTGGCCACAGCTATTCGGATATGCCACGCAAACGCAACATTGCCATATCAGCGGGCAGGCAGCAGCAGCAGCAACAGCAGCAGCAACATCATGCGCTACACAACGGCAACAGCAACGGCAACGGCATCGCCACAAATAGTCAGAATCCCTTCATCAAGGAGAACTACTGGGAGTCAGCGGCGCCACGTGCCAGCACCTTGCTGCACTCCCCCACAGAGTACCCTGAAGAGCATCAGCAGCAGCAGCAGCAACAGCAGCAGCAGCAGCAGCAGCAGCAACAGCAGCAACAGCAGCAGCAGCAACAGTTGCAACAGCTGCAGGAGCAGCAACATTTACACGCCTCGGCGAGACGCGCCTATCACCAGCAGCGCGAGCAGCTGGCGCCGCAGCTGTACAGCATAGCCCAGCGCCAGGCGCAACATCATCAGGCAGCAGCACCGCATGTACTGCGCGTGGGTCGCAGCCCCGTCAATCGCAACTTTCCGACAATTGCAGCACAACAGCAGCAGCAGCAGCAGCAGCAACAGCCGCTGGCATCGGCCAACAGCAATCCCTGCGCCGAGGGACTAACTCCCCTGGCCAGTCACTATCTGTATGGCAGCAAATCCTCGCTGGATCAACACGCCGCCGCCACGGACTGGGAGCCACGCGAGCAGCGCAAGCAGCGATTGCGCGAGGAACGCGAAAGGGAACGTGATCGGGAACGTGATCGGGAACGTGATCGGGAGCGTGAGCGTGAGCGGGAAAGAGATCAGCTGCTGTTGGAGCAGCAACAGCAGCTGCAGCTGCAGGATGTGCGCGACAATCATCTGAGCTCCCAGCAGCAACAGCAGCAGCAGCAACAGCTACGCAAGCGACATGGCGAGGAACGCGAGCATCGATTGGTCAATGGCAGCATCAATGAGGTCTCCCTGGGAGGATACGGCGCGGTCGAAGCTAGCGAAAGTTGGCAGAGTAAGTAGAGGGGAACAAATGGAAGAAAAGAAAAGAAAATTTGTGGAAGAAAGTAGTGTAAGTAACGGATAAAGAGAGGCAGAGATAGGTAGACAAACTAAAAAATGCTCTAATTAATAGCTAAAATAAAAGACCTTAACCGCTTCGATTTGAGCTTGAACACAAGAGAAAGAGTGAATAATGTAGTATATAGAAAATACTCATAGAAAGCAGATTCCAAACCAGCCAGGAGAAACGAAAATATTTGCAAAAATAGTGTGAAATCGAGGGAAACCAATTTAGTTAAGCTGCAACTAGTCAAAATGCGAATACAAAGGACAAGCAACGGATACGGCTTAAAACTTGACAACAACAAATGAGAAGCTTTTGAAAGGGAAGGCAGATAGAGAGGGCAGTCGTTTCGTGTGTGCTTGCGAAAAAGAGAGGGAGACAATTAAAGAGCTGCACGCCGTGCATGGTAGACAGACAGAGGAAGCCCCTACTGTGCGCTCAGGTGTCTCCTCTTGCTGCTGCTGCTCCTGCAATATTTGTTGCATGGCAAAGTTGTAGCCTTGCAGCAGGCTGCGTGGCAGGTTAAGTGCCTGCCACAACCCCCAATAATGCATAGTCCATCGATGGGTCTACCCGCTGCCCATTGTCCATCGGCCATGACCATGGGCCGGGTAATTGAATTGCAAATCATGCGTAATGAAGTGTACTGCAAATATAAATGCGCATTAAACAGGTCACAAAGCAGCAGCAGCAACGGCAACGGCAACGGCAACGACAATCGTTCGCCGGGCCTGGCCAAAATGCCGGACTCGACCCGACCGAAAGCCAACTTGCAATCCATACAGCACCGAGCGGCAGCCGTACGAGAACATTCAATTTAATTGATTGCAATTAATTGGCAAGTCAAATCAGTCAGACAAATAGCTTAAATTCATGGCATAACAAAATGCCCAACCCGGAAGGGAAAGCTGTTTGAGAACACATACAGATACGTCTATAAATATATGTATAATTACATTTCTGTGTATGCATTAATTCCTTTATCTCAAGTGTAATGTGAGTACGAATGGATTCGCTAAGCTGCAATTAGACTTGCGGTCGATACAAATACGATTTAAATGCTATTTAAGCTGGCATTTGATAGTTAACCTATTCTTATACAAGTTATACAAAATAAGCTAGCCTAGAACATATCGGCTGGTTTGCCCTTGCTGTTCACGAATATATATCATTATATATACTCTTTCGCTCGCTCCCTCTCTTACTCATTCCGTTTCCACTTGTTAGTTAACCTATTCTTATACAAGTTACACAAAATAAGCTAGCCTAGACCATATCGGCTGGTTTGCCCTTGCTGTTCACGAATATATATCATTATATATACTCTTTCGCTCTCTCTCTCTCTCCTTCTCATTCTGCTTTCCACTTGCCGCGTCTGCTCACAGATCTGCGCGTAACGTCCGAGCCGGAGGACAAGAAGTGCAACAGCAGCAGCAACAAGCTGTCGACAAGCACCGACAAGTTGCAGCAACCACAGCAGCAACAGCAGCAGCAGCAACTCTCGAGCCATTCGCATGTGCTGCTGGAGCCGCACACGCGTCGACTGCACGACGACGGAGCCGGAGTCTATCGCGAGCACAAGCTGGACACATGGCAGCTGGAGCGCAACTACACGCTGGCCGTGGAGTCGCGGCATGGCATCATAGGTGCGTCCAAGTTCCCCAAAGATTGCGGCAGCTTACCGACTTCTGCTTCCCCCACAGAGTACGAGGGCTCACCACGTCGCATTGGCGTCGCTGCCAGCAGCAACAGCAGCAGCAGTCCAGGCGTGATCGCGGACGAAAACGAACCACCACCAACAGTTGGCGCCACAGCCACAGCAGCGGCAGCAGCGGCTGTCATGCCGCCGTCGCAGCCACAGCAGACGCCAATGGCAGCGGTACCGCCGATGGGTTGCTCGGCGAGCAACACGCTGCAGAAGACGGCGGCACGTGCTGCCCTGGCGGCACTGGCACAGTGTCAGCCACCGCAGCAACAGTTGCAGCCGCAGCCACAGTCGTATCCCGTACGACCTGGTTTTCCACAGGTGAGTGTCCTATATCGTAGCTTGTATATCGTGCGGTAAAACAAACTAACTTGAACTTGGTGTAGCGCATAATTTCACCGCCGCGTGAGCTACGCAGCAACAGCCCGCCGCAACAGCAACAACAGCAGCAGCAGCAGCAGCAACCACTCTATAACAACCACAGCAGCAATCATAGCAATAACAACAACAACAACATCAACAAGCAAATGTGCAACAATGACAACAACGCGGAGGACACCAGCAACGATGTATCCGAAATTGGCACCATATCCGACCTGACCACGCCCGAGGCGCCCATTGTGGCCACGCCCAACGAGTTGACAAGTTTCACAAGCGTCACCCCTCCGCCCACAGCAACACTCACATCATCATCAGCAGCAGCAGCAGCAGCAGTTGCTACAGCAACGGCAGCAGCAGCAGCAACCGCGGTGCAAGCAGAGGCAGCCCAAACCCCAACAGCAGCAGCAGCAGCAGCAGTAACCACAGCCTCCGCGACAACGGTTCCCTCCTCGATTCCACTGAGCCTGCACACCAAATCCTCGACCTTTGATTACCTCTACGAGTTCTCCGAGACGCGCAAAGTACTCGAGGAGTTCTTCAAGTGCCCCTCGAACGACGAGCAGCCCATCATGGAGAATGGCAGCGATGTTGACAGCATTGTAAGTCACCGGGAGAGGGCGATGGGAACTTGTGGAATAGTGAAAGGTGTGAAAAAGGTTAGGTCAGATGACACGGCTGACACGACTGACGTCCGGGGAGTTCAAGGTCAAGTTCGCACAGCGTACTCTCTGGTCCAATTTTCGTAGTTTCCTCATACCCCGACCCACCTTGCGAGCCATTTGCAGTGCGAACGAGTCTGAATGGACCCCAAATTTAATTTAATGTGCAATTTAAAAATGTTTTAACTCGAAAAAAAGGCATAATCCTTTGGGAGTTTTTGTTCTTCACGCACTTAAATGAGCTTGGAATAGATTACTTTTATTACCAGTTAACATAAAGTTAGCTATAACAAAGCTAGATGTAAAAAAATACATAAATTAATTTTAAATTTGATTTACTAAGAAATGACACGTGGCAGCCAAAATATGAAATAAGCTTGAGCTGCTGATGATATTGAGGCACCTTCAAGCCACATTTAGGGATTCTTGCTCTGCGCATAGCTAAGATCTGCGCGTTCATACAAACAGACAAGGTGTCTGTTACTTGCTTTTTACGGGAGAAAAACAAGTTTCTAGGAAAACTGGCAACAGAAGCTCAACACGTAAGCGTAACAAAGCGAAACCCTTATGGAGCCCGAGTGAAATGAGTTTACTATGGAAACAAATCCAAGCCGCAGTCCGAATGACGCACTCTGAAACCTTTTGCGGCATTTTTTTACAGGCACAAGCCGTAGGTTCTAAGAAAAAAGAAGTGTAATTTCTGTGACAAGGCGGTCTGTTGTCATATCGACTATATAGCGAAGCTGTCTAATTAACAATATTTGTCTAATCTCAACACAGGACATACAGTACGAGTTTCACAGCAACTTTGAGCGCGACGAGGAGGAGCTGGATGAGGAAGAGGACGAGGACGATGACGATAATGATGAGGTGGAGGATGAAGATGAGCAGCAGATCGATCAGGATTATCGCCAGCAACAGCAGCAACAGCAGCAGCAACAGCAGCTACCACAGCAACCACAGCAGCAGCTGCAACAGTTGCCCACCGCGGAGCGACATGTCTACGGCTCCTACAGTCAGCCCCAGTTGCAGCAACTGCACACGCAGCTGCAATCACGGCCGGCACAGCTGCCTCGACACTACAGCGGCAGCCCGCTGATGCGCGACTTTGACTTCTTCCTGGACTCGGCCAGTCGCAGCAGCGGCGAGCGTGATGGCGAGCAGGACGGGCTCAATCACAATCAGCTGCTGAGCACCGGCAGTGGCAGCGGACTGGGACAGAGCGTGGGACAGAGCGTGGGCGGTGGCATCACTGGCGGACACAACTATCGCTACTCGCCAGAGACCACCGACTACGACTCGAATTGTGGCGATCTTGACAGTAAGTTGGATGATGTCGGCCTGTTAACTCGTAACTCATGCCTCTCTTTCTCGCAGGTCTATCTGGCGAGATGAATGGCGGCGTATCGACCTCCTGCTCGAACTATGCCAAGTTCTATGCCTCGGCCATGCCCGTGCTGGAGGATGGCCTCTCGTCCGGCCACACCAGCGATACTGAGAACAATAACAACAACAAGAACTTGCAGGCCGCGCTGGGCCAGGGACAGGGCCAGAGTCAGGGTCAAACGCAGACACTGGGTCAGTGTCAGGGTCAGGGTAGTCTCAGTGCCAGCACCAGCATTGGCGGCAGCGGCGGCATCTCGATTCTGATGGACATGAAACGCATCTCCACAAACAACAGCCTGAATAGCATGCACAACTTGACGGCCTCAACTACGGACAGTAATGGCTTGGCCGGCCATCATCAGAGCCACACCAGTCCCAGCAACGGGTTGCTCAAGCAGCAGCAGCAGCAGCAGTCGTCGCAGCTGCCACAGCAACGGGAACTGCTCGGCCAGAGTCCCAGCAGCAACAGCAAAGTGTTCAAGAACATAGATCCCGATCTGGATTCGCTGTACTCCATCAGTAAGTATAGAGAGACTTACAAGTACCTCAAGAACATATAAAATATCTACAGTCTATTAAGTTAAACGGAAACTTTGAAATGATTATAATATTTCTATGGTATAAAGCAATCTATATGCCAATTTTGAACACTCTAACTTCAGGCATGCCCAATATATTTGCGTTCATACAGACAGAGCGTAATAACTACACTATTTTAACTGTTCAAGCATGCACACATATGCTCTGCTTCTTTTAAATAAATTCTAAAAAATAGCTTGACTATTCTGTTCCTTTTTATTGATATTGATTAGGAATATATATGGCATGCACCCCCTTACTTTATATGTTCTTTTTCTGTCATTAACATTGTTATTGATACTGCTAAAAAGTAAAGTTGGAGTAACCTTTTAAATTGATGCGGATAAGGGATTAACTAGATTTTGCGTAATAGATAACGATCGAATATATATATCTATATATATTTTAGTAGCTAAGAAAGATGACTACTTTTTTGTTGCCTCTTCTAATCATGCTCCCTCTTTCTGCTCACCCTTTCTTTCACCCTGCAGGCGTTTTTCACCGTCCTGACATGGTGCAAATGACGCCACCGCCGCCAGCGCCGGCGCCGCATCGCAAACCCAACTGCAGCAGTGCCGACGTCGATCTGCTGCAGACCACCGTACAGGTTGGCAAGCACACACCGCATTCGTCAGCGACACTGCAGCGCAGCTCACCCACTGCCTGCATGGGTTTGGCCGGCACTAAGACGCGCAGCGCCGGCAGCAACTGCAGCAGCGGCGGTCTGGTTGCCGGTACTGGTAATGGAGGTGTTACGACCAGCGTCGTTGGCGGCGCTGGCGGTATACCGCCACCCATACCCGAGCGCAGCAGCATGCAGGCAACCGCACAACGTTCGCCGTCGCCCGTGATGAATTCGCCGGTTTGGCTGTCGCGGCACCTGGACGGCGGTGCCGGCAAAGCGCTGCTCGAATCCAGCTCCGATAATCTGTCGAAGAATCACAGTGCCGACGAGGAGGATGTGGACACGGATCTCGAGACCGATCGTCTGCTGGGCCATCAGCGACTCGACGATCAGGGCTACTACGATGAGAACAAGAGTTGGGATCGCAAGACGCGCAGCTCATTGCTCTCGAAGATCTCGCCCAAGCAGCAGCAGTTGCCCAGCACCAAGACACGCAATGGCTACAACGCTCTGCTCAGCTCGACGCCCGAGCTGCCGCCGCCGATACCGCCCAAGAGTGCGGTCAGCGTTGGCTCGAGCGGTGCCGCCAAGCTGCTCGATCTGGTCAGTTCCAGTGTGCAGCACATGCAGCGCAGCACATCGCGTAGCTCGTCCGAGCGCAGTGGCAAATCGCCGATCAACGCGTCCGGCGTCGATATATGCGGCATGTCGGCGGCCACGGCTGCTGAGGTGGTCGCATCTGCCGTCGTCGCAGCCGGCAACTTGCCCAACTTGGGTAGTCCCAACAATGGCGGCGGCTCCGAGCGTTCGGCACCGAGTGTCATCAAGTTGGATGTGGATTTGAATGGCGGCAGCAGCAGCATTATTAATGGCGGCAGCGCTATGCCCGCTGCCACTTGCACGGCCAACGGTACTTCCAATGCGAATGCGAATCAAAATGGCGGCAGCAATGGCACCGGCAACACAATCGGCAGCAACAACATCGGTATCAACAATAATATCAATGGCGGCATCGGCGGCGGCAGCAGCAACAATAGCAATGGCAGCGGCACCAACAACAACAGCAACGCGAACGGCAACAACAACAACAACAACAATGTGGCGGTGGGCAGCAACAACGGCAGCAGCGGCAGCGGCGCGGGCAGCAACAGCAACAGCGGCGAGAAAAAAGTGAAAAAGAGTAAGAGCAAAGAAGGTAAATGCCTTGCTTGGGTTTATCCTTCGTTCAATTGTTGCAATTTTAGTGTATCGTGTATCTGTATAATAATCGCTTATCGTAACTATCGTATCGTAAGTTGTGTTGTCTCTTCCGGCAGTAGGCAGTAATCCAAAAAGTGTTGCATACTTTTAGGCAGCCCGAAAAATGGCAGCCATTGCTGGAAGAAACTTTTCGCTTGCGGCACAAGTCGAAGCCGGAATGCCCTTACTTGCCAAGTATCCGATAGACAAGTAGTAGCCGTAGCTTAACATTATCGATAACCTGAACTGTATTATCCATATAATCGAGTAGTTTAGTTGCTGATTGGTCTGACAGTTAAAAACATATGGTAAACCAATAACTTATAGCACAAAAAGTAGTTAATTTTTTAGTTGAAAAAACCTGTTAATAATTAAAAACTTCATGGGGATTTCTATCTTATATTATTATCCGATAAATTGAAATGATCTGTCCGCTTTCAATTGAAACCACATTGAACTCAAGGTTGGGCACAGAAAAGCTTACGAAATTTGCAGGGTATTAATAAATTAATAATCGTAATTGAACTATATTACTATGCCAATATTTATATCTATAAATATATATATATATTTTTCTATGTATTTTCTTTCGCATATTTTATTGCAAAAATTTACGTTTATTGCATGCATCGTTCGTTCCTCCGTTTCTCCGTTCGTTCGTTCATTTTACTGTGTCTGTGTGTGTGTACAATACTTTGTAAGATACCGATTTCAATTTGTAGTAGTAACTAAGTGACAAAACGAACAATAACTCACAAATCAACTAACAACACAACTAATTAAATCACACACATGTTTAAGGTGTGCCTGAATCCCATATAGTTTTTCGAATTTCCCAAATCAATAAGACATATTTCACTATATATTCCCTTTGCCTTTCCTCGATTCGCTTGAATCTCCAGTTCAGCTTAGCTCCCATCCCAAGCCTCATCCCAACTTAACTAACTAACTAACCTTGTAGTAAGCTCTGGCATAGCAACACCTTAAGCAACCACACACACACACACGCACACACACAGTACAATTAAAATGGCACTCCAAAAATAAACGAATACACTCACAAAATACTCACATCACTCTTGCATTTTACTAATCGATTTTCTCTCTGTTTCGACAACCCAACGCGAACAACGCGAACAGGCGGTGCAGTGCTCATCGAGGGCGTGCTATTTCGGGCCAAGTACTTGGGCTCCACGCAGCTGGTCTGCGAGGGTCAACCCACCAAATCGACACGCATGATGCAGGCCGAGGAGGCGGTGTCGCGGATCAAGGTGAACCTTTTGCTTATTGCCTGACTTTGTAGCTGTAATCCGCAAATCTTTAAATTAAATGATATTAAAAAAAAAACTAGAGCTGAAAACGATATGATTTTAAGATCCACTAAATCGACAAAAAAAAAAAATCGAAACTATCGATTAGTGAAAAAAAATCGCAGCGTTTCCAGCTTTAAAAAGAATTTGTGCGCCATTTGAAAAAGGTTCTCTATGTAAATTAATCAAATTAAAAATGCAAATAAATTTTATGTAATTCTTCTATTATTTTTTGATCCTACACGAAGGATTTTCAAAGTTTTTGTTTGATATTATTTAAAGAACTATTTTCCTGCTGAAAAGTCTTTAATCTTTAAGCAATTCGCAATCTTCGTGGCGCACACGTTCGCAACTTCCGCAGTGAAATTATCAAAATTCTTAAGCTATTTACAATTTCTGATTCACATTTGAATTTGAAAAAGCGCCCAACCTTCCCGTAGCATCCTCACTTAGCGTAAATGAAATGACTCTGAAAACTCATCCGACTATTTCAATTATATATTGTATATTTTACATGCATCGATCCATTGTATAACGAAACTTAAAAACGAAATCCACGTATCGCCATGCAAACAAACAATACACAATCGATATATCGTTAACTATCGATTACTAAATTCGCATTGACTAGGCTCTGGTAAGTAGTATTTGCGTATCAGCTACATATATATATATATTTATCTTGCACTCTTTTCGATCTCCTTTTTATTTGCCAACTAAAATTGACGACATTTTTTTGTTTTCTTATGCGAAGCTCGAAATTGATTGAAAATCGATAAGCAATGCGCACCATAGCAAACTTCCCGATCCTCCATGATACAAAAAAACCCCGATTGTAGCATCGTATTCTTGTTTTACAGGCACCCGACGGCGATGTACAGCCGAGCACGGAAGTCGATCTATTCATATCGACGGAGAAGATAATGGTGCTGAATACCGATCTCAAGGAGATAATGATGGATCACGCACTGCGCACTATTTCGTATATAGCCGATATCGGGGATCTGGTGGTGCTAATGGCGCGTCGTCGCTTTGTGCCGCAGGACATTGACGATGCTCCCAAACCGAATCGCACGCCCAAAATGATCTGTCACGTTTTCGAGAGCGATGAGGCACAGTTTATCGCACAATCGATCGGTCAGGCCTTCCAGGTGGCCTACATGGAATTCCTTAAAGCCAATGGCATCGAGGATCATCGTTTCGTCAAGGAAATGGACTACCAAGAAGTGCTCAATAGCCAGGAGATCTTCGGCGACGAACTAGAGATCTTCGCCAAGAAGGAGCTACAAAAAGAGGTCGTGGTGCCCAAGGCCAAGGGCGAGATACTGGGCGTGGTCATTGTTGAAAGCGGTTGGGGTTCTATGCTGCCCACGGTGGTAATTGCGAACCTCATGAGCTCCGGTGCGGCAGCACGTTGCGGTCAATTGAATATCGGTGATCAATTGATCGCAATCAACGGACTGAGCCTGGTCGGGCTGCCGCTCTCCACCTGCCAGACGTACATCAAGAACACCAAGAACCAGACCGTGGTCAAGTTCACTGTGGTGCCCTGTGCCCCGGTGGTCGAGGTGAAGATCAAGCGACCCGAAACCAAATATCAACTCGGTTTCAGTGTGCAGAACGGCGTGGTAAGTGCTGCGATCATCGTGGATCGTAGTAGATATATAGTATTATTCATCGATCGTTCCTTTGTAGATCTGCAGCCTGCTACGCGGTGGAATTGCGGAACGCGGAGGCGTGCGAGTGGGTCATCGCATCATTGAGATCAACAATCAGAGCGTTGTGGCAGTGCCGCACGAGAAGATCGTCAATTTGCTGGCCACATCGGTGGGTGAGGTGAGTTGAAATATCAGAGTACCCATTAAGCAATTGGTACCTAATACGAAACTATTTCCAGATACTCATGAAAACGATGCCCACTTCAATGTTTCGCTTGCTCACCGGACAGGAGAATCCCATATATATTTAAGAAGCGATCTAACTACGGGTTAAAGGAGGAGACAGAGTGGGAGAGACAGAGAGAGAGAGAGAGAGAGGAGAGAGCGCGTGCAATTTAGGCAGCATTATTGTTAACTAACACTCAAATCGGAGCATATATGTAATAATAGAGTATATATATATGGTATATATATATAGAGATCTATATATTATATATGTATGTATGTATAGCTTTAGGTCGATATAACGCTGATATACGTATACTATATACATATACATATATATAATCTGATGTATATGCATAGACAACGTTATGATTTGGCTATCGATAATTTTTTTTTTGTGGAATATACTAGACTAAAGCTACTGGAAGAATTGAGGGCGCAGAAGGGAGTTGAATTAAATTAGAATGTGGAAGCTACGACAAATAACAAGCGTAAACCTTTAGTTCCAAAGTAAAACAAAACAATTAAGCAAAAAGGAAAAACAAAAAACCAAAAAAATACCATAGCTAAAACCAAAAAAAAAACGATGATATGATACTGAGAAAGGAGTACGGAAATTGCACGCAAAAAAGCTTAGTAATAATAGTTAATATTGTGCGGGGGAGAGAGACAGCGAAAGAGAGAAACAGAGAGAGAGAGGGAGTTAAGAGAGCTAACGACGATGGTTTAGAACAGATCAGATCGGATCGCAGCGGGTAAAAATAATACAGAAAAAAACATGCATATATATCACGATGACCTTTTTACGAAAACGTCCTTAGCTTAGTTGTGCAGCAAGAGAGAGGCAGAGGCATAGTTAGAAAGAGAGCGAGAGAAATATAGAAAGAGAGGAAGACACACATACAAACCTAGTGAATGCTACGATACAGTTACCGTTACTTTTGCAATGCCTATAATCATGCCACACCGATAGAGATACCATATACAAGAACTATAAAGTGCACAATGATCATCTGCCCCGTCCCGCTCCCCACCACACTCCAAATACGGGCATTGCTTTCGCTACGAAATGGAACAGAAGGTGTCTCACTCACAACTTTATAGCATACACATATATATACATATATATATATATCGAGAGTTTCGAAACTACATATATATTCAACGATATTTTGCAAATTGTGTATCGATTTCGAATATCGTAAAAAGACATCAAATCCAACTGTAATCGTAAACCTAAGTATATTTGTTCATGTACTATTGTAAATTGAGAAGCGCTTAAGTATTCAACAATTATCGAGTATTCCTTCAGTTATACGACAGCTTTCCACTTGATTTCAAGGCACGCTTACTAGAGCCCAACACACACGTACTCACACACACACAGACACGTATATAGACATTAGACGCTTCGATTTCAAGAACCATCTTCGTCCAAAAATTGTGCTACTACTCGTTATACACGTTGATAGAGAATGAAATAAACGTAAACGTAAAACCAAAGCGAATGCTAACATTTATATATATATATATATATATTCTATATATAAATTCGATATACTATATATATACACACAAACTATATATATACATTCTATAAACTAACTAACTATAACTAAGCATTGCATACTTAACCGATCGTGTATATGCCGAATACATATGAGATACACTCTCTCACACACACACACACACACACACTCACATGCTATTACTGCATTTCTATGTAAAGTACTCGCTTAAAGAAGAAGAAGAAGAAGTGAAGGTGGATGAAGGAAATTATAACTAGCGTTAAATAAAAAAAAAACAATAACAACAATGCTTAATAATATAGTGAAAATTCATGTACTTCAAATGAAACAATATGAAACCTTTGCATTTTCTGGCTTTGATCCGATTGACGGGGGCGCCACTGGCCACGCCCGCGCCAATGCCCACGCCCACCAAAAAAAGAAAAAAAAAACAAAACAAAACAAGAAACCAACAGAAAGAGAAGACGCTAAAGGAGAAGAGTACGTATAGCAACAGCATCAGCAGACAGCTTCAGCAGAGCCCAAGGCACTTCCAGCAATGGGCCCCAGCACTAACTTTGGATCAGCACGAGAGCCAAGCAAAGCAAAGCGAGAAAACGCAGCAAAGAGTAGAAGAAAACGAAACAAACAAACATTATATACCAACAACAACAAGAAGAAAATATATAAGAAAGCAAATTGTTTAATGTTTTTTTTTTGTGTAAATTATTTATACATATGTAACACATATACGTACTTATGTGCATGTGTATGCATAGAACATTAATGAGTATATGAAAGATATTTATTAAATAAATTACAAAGATGATAAAAAATGATATATGTATGTAGGTACGACGCGCGATGATTATTTGTAAAGGCGAAACATAAACCAAAAAAAAACAAAAAGAAACCAAAGTAAAACCAAAAAACAAAAAATAAGAACAAATAAAGTAACAAGAAAATTTAACATGAAAACGGAAAACGGAAACCGGAAATTATATAATCGCATGCGTAACAAATTATATACACAAAGTCAAAACAAAAATTGAGCATAATAAACAGAAGAAAAACAACAATATCATTTGAGTTTTCATTGAAAGAGTTTTCAAACAACAGGTTTAGGATAAGTAACGGTTTGTATTATCATTTTTATAAACAGTTTTGGCTCAGCAAATAAATCGAAAAATAACTGAACTGTTCCCCAAATCCATTTATAGCCTTCCGGTTCTATATATTGCATCCAGTAATCGCATTTTTATGTTTACTCGAGTAATTGTGATACCGCGATCGTTTCATCGCAATTTTGCGATACTTTTGCGGTAGAAACGAATATAACACAATGACCGCATGAGAAAAATCAAGTGGATAACCGCAAAAATCATAAATGAATGCATTGATCGCTTTACTCATTAGTCGTTCGAGCGAGCTTACCTGAATGACTCGAACAATTCATCATGGCCCATGCCCGATTCCTACCCAATGATAGTGGAAAATCTTATGGTCACAATTGTACTGAATATCTAAGCCAATTCAGCTTTTTCCGCGTAAAATTTGGCTGTTATTGAAGGCCAATTGCGGAAATCGAAAAATGGGGATTTTTACGTTCAAGGAAATTAATCTAGAATAAAAGTATTTTAAAACGCAGCTCAAGGTTTATTTAGTGTTTCAAATTAATCTTTTTATTGATGAATACTTTTACTTTTGCATTGTTTGTTTAACTTGCCATTTGCATTTTGTTTTTTTTTTTTTTTTTTTTGTTTTTTTCGCGGTTTCTTGAACATGTATGTGGATCATCGCCTTCTCGCTGCTTGTTCTGTCAAGGTTTTCATTGCATTTTAGTTAGATAATTTTATGGGCTGTAGCTTTTTTGTTGTTTTTTTTTTATTTTTATTTTTTACACATAACAATTAAAACTAAATGCGCTCACACACATTCCTTTTTCGGGGTTTTCTGGAATATTCATAATATTTTGCAGCTAATTTTGAATATACGTGTATATGTGTGTGTGTACTTGGGAAATTTGTCTTCTTGAAAATTCAAATGGTTTTCGAATGTGATTTGCAGAAATGTGCATGAAATACCGAAATTGTGATCTACACTGACAGATCGATCTTCCGACAATGTGTTATTGTTATTGTTGGTTTCTCTACAGGTTCTTAGTTTCAGATTAATGTGGAAATTGTTTTCGAAATCTGATTCAAAAAACAAAACTTTCGCCGTATGTATGTTAGGGTTGTTCTCCAGCTACAGTTCTTAGTTTAATACGCTTAAGCTAACAATTCATGTTATGTATATAATATATTTATATGTCTATAATATATATATATATTTTTTATATATATTCGTGTACTCTCTGCAATTGTCGCTAATGGATTCGAATGCGCCGTCATTGTCAGTTGAACATGCATAATATTTGTTTACACATATACCATAAGTTTGCCATTTCATATCATATCAATATATGTATATATTTCATTAGGTATATCTGTTATGTGTTGTATCTGTTATATTTAAGTATGTCAGTGTGTGTGTGTATGTATGTATTCTGCATTGTTTTATACATGCAGTATGTGTATATTAAGTTTTGCATCATAAAATTTTGCTAAGTTGTCCACGCGCTGGGCATCTCCACTTAAAACTATCTTATTATTTTCTCCATTTCGCCATTTCTTTAATTTCCACAATTTCTCCACTTTTTACACTGTGGGTAAGGGGGCAGGGGAAACTAAACTGTTCGCCTCATCTGCTTTGCGCTTATTTATGTGTGTTTTTTGCTTTTTTTTCATGTTAGCTTGGCCAAGTTGCTTGTTCAAGGGCTACCAAATAATTTTGCTAATAATTTCGATTTGTAATTTCGATTAATTTGTGTACTTAATTTTGACCAAAAATGTTTTCTCTCGTTCGTTCGTTTTTCGCTTCCAACAAAAATGTCTCAATTCAAAAAATATGCGCCTTCGATTTTGTTGAGTGCGTTGTTTTTTTTTTATTTTTGTTTTGGGCTCTCGTAAATTTCAACTACTAAAAATAAATGCAAAAAATTTAATTTAAGTTAATTTAATTTAAGTAAATATAATTTAGTTGCGATACGTTTAAGAGTGTAAATTGATTTCAGCAAATGTTGCGCATATGTTTTTTTGGGGATTCGTTTCCGATTTTGTTTCATTCGAATTTTGCAAAACTTTTCGAGGTTTTTTTTCTCTGGGCGTGTGTGTAAATGTATAAATATTTGAACTATAAAGTACTTTAGTATATATAGAGTATAATATAATCATAATAAATCTCATCGTTTTTGTTATAGTTTGTACTTTGTTAGAAATTCACGCAGATATGCTGAAATTATCCAACCGAGTCATTGCTGCTGCTATGGCTACTGCCTTCTGAAACAAACCAAGCCCAATCTGTCTGCCCAAACTAAATGCCAACTCTACCAATTTTCCCCTACACTTGCCCCATCAACTTTAGCCAAAACTTATCTCATTTTTCTCTATATCGTTTTCCATTATGCAAATCCTCAATTGTTAATTATGTATGTAACTTCTTGTTCTCCCGTTCATCGTTCTTCCAGTTAAATCTTACGCCTTATCGCATATACAAACTAGACGGGGACGCGAGCCACGCAAGTGACCTTATGTAACTTTGCTTATATCTTTGACGATCGAGTTATCTTGATTTTATAATTTCATTTCATCCTTAATATACCAAAATGTAACATCCAGTGAGTCCACTTAAGATTTTTCGATGGAAGTTATTCACAAAAGATCGCACATATTTGCTCATTCCAGATTATCGCATAGAAAAGTCAGGTATGGTATATATTAAGGTTTTTTTTAGCATGGATTAACTGGAGTTTTCTGACGGAATCGGGTCCAGAATCAGGCCAGCTAATCCAATAATCAATTTTATCAACATATTCACTGCGATTCGTCCCCTCATTCAGTTTGTAATACGTTACGCTTTCACACTATGTTAGATTATTCAAAAAATAAGATACTTCTAATGCATAAACATTTTGTATAAATTGCACATGATTCTTGACTTAATGCTTAATGTATAATAATAATATCTCTAGGACGATACAATTTACACATACATAGATCATACTATATAGACGCGCCTCGTGGATTATATATTATTATTTTTCTCTTTCTCTTTGATTACTATTTGGTCGATTTTTCGTACTCGTGCCCCGCCTGTGGCTGTGTGTGTGTGTGTGTGTGTCGCGGTTAGATTAACCATATATTTTACAATGCTTATATATCTAGAGATCCCATAAGGGGGGGTAAGTAAATATTATAGCAATTGGCACATAATTTCAAACAGAGTCAAAGTCAAATTAGACATAAAAAATTGATTCCATCTTCTTTGACGTTTCCTTCTTCGTTTTTCTTGTATTGCACATGAGGATTAAGAGTGCATTGACAGCTCCCTAGATAGGGGTATGTTACGGGTAAGGGGTGTATTAAATAAATCAAATTTGTAAATAAAAAACCATTAACTAAATGTTTATTCAAATCAAATAATGATAATTGCAATGATATTTTCCATATTGATAGAGTTAAAGATAATCAAAAATCAACTGAATTCATAATAATATTCAGATATTACTTCAATTAATTACAAATAAAACGATCTCTCAATTATTAACTAACTGCATTCACGTTCTCTAATTCAATTTATAGTTTGTGTGTGTATGCGTGTTACAATACAAATACTCTTTACGCTCTTCCATACTCTTTAAGATTACCATAGTTTTTTTTTTTTTATTATTGGATTCAGACCGATTACACATTGAACGCAAATCTCCGCTCTTTCACTTTCTCTCACTATTCTAGTTGTGAATGGAAAATCAATCAATATAGCGTAGCTTAGAAACTAATTCAAATAGTGTGTGTGTGTTTGTAGGTGTGAATTTCAAAAAAAAAGAACACAAATAAATGAACTACCATATAGATAATTGTTGTAATAATAATCGTAATTAGTTTTAATCAAAAAAACACAATGTTGGTGATGATACTTTAAATTTCTAGTGTAATTTTAGAATTATGATAATAGTGGTAATCGTACATATATTGTATTGTATAAAGTAATATTAATAATGATAATTATAATGACGAAAACTTTGCGCGTTTTAAAAAAAAACACACAAACAAAAAGACGATTTTCTATTAAGGCAAATTAGGTATACAGCGGGGGCGCTGTTAAAAGTTAACATAACATAAAGCTGCTAAGGGTTCTATCTCTTTCTCGCGAGTGTGTGTGGGTTTGTTGTGTGTAATTGTTTTTTTTCTTCTTCTTATCTTTCATTCTTTTCTGCATCAAAAATTAATTCTACTTTTCTACTTTGCTCAACATTAGTAATTTCTTTTTTCGTTTTTCATTATCAAATTTCAATTTCGAAAAAAAAAACGTATATTAATATTTAGAATTTTAGCATCTACTACAATTGTTTTTCTTCTCTGTTCTTTCTTTCTCACTGTTTCTTAATTTTAATTTACATATTCATTCGCCTCGTGTTGCCACAAAAAAATTTCACTAAATTAAGTATACGACATGAAGGAAGAAGTACTCTCTCTCACTCTCTCGCTCTCCATCTATCTAGCACTTCCTTGATCAACCGCTCTAACTCTCTCTCTCTCTCTCTCTATCTTAGTTGTATCAAACAAACTCGAGAGTGCGATCGGGATGGAGAAGGCGGAGGAAGAGGAGGAGGCTGTTGGCGCTGGCGCTGCCGCGTTACAAACAAATTAAAAATGAATTTAGGAAACTTTTCACTCTCTCAAAAAAATACAAATAAAATAAAAAATACTACTCAAATTACAATTAAACAATAAACAAAAAAATAGTAGTAGTAGTTGTTGTTGCTACAACTAGTAAATGCTACAAAGGTTGGAACAATGTTGGAAATGTTGCCGCTGCTCTGCCCGTGCTTAGGCTGCTGTGTCCACCTCCTCCACAATGTGATTGGGCGACACCTCGCTGGGCGGTGCAGTGTTTGTTTGTGTGGCAGCTGCTGCTGCCGTTGCTGTTGCAGCCGTTGATGTTGTGGGATTGTTGCCACTGCTGTTGCTGTTGTTGCCATTGCTGTTGCTGTTGCTGTTGCTGCTGCTGCTGCTGCTGCTGTTGCTGCTGCTGCTGGACTTGGCGCTTACCAAAGCGCTGACTGCACTGTACTGCGATTTGCTGCTCTCCAATGCTGCTGCGGGCGTTGCTGCTGCTGCTCCTGCTGCTGTTCCGGTTGCTCCAGCTGTTCCTGCTGCTGCTGCTGCTGCTGCTGCCGCCTCCGCATTGTATGGGGAAGTCTTGAGCTTGCGTGCCTCACGCTTCTGCTTGCGCTGCTGCAACACCAGACGCAGCTGATCCAGCTTGGATTTGGTCTTGCGATTAGCCAGCTCGACCACACACTTCTGGCACGTGTACTCGCGCTCGCCGCGCTGTCCGGCCTCGCCGCTGCGATAGCGACAAGTGCAGCCAGTCGAGCCGCCGGCGCCCGAGGCAGACAATGAGGAATTGCCGCTGCTGCTGTCGGAGCAACAGCTGAGCGAGGACTTGCTGCTGCTGCTGCTGCTGCTGGAACTGCTCTTGCCCATGTAATGGCCATTGCATTCGCCATAGGCGCAGCTGCTGCTGCTGCTGCTGCCGCTGGCATTGAGTGCAGCAGTTGCTGCTGCCTGCTGCTGCTGGGCGCGACTGTTGCACTTGGCGCAGTTGTGATGCTTCGACGAATACTGCAAGCGAGAGAAAGAGAGGGATATAGTTTCATATACTCTTTAATGATAGCTCAGGCTACTCACCAGCTTGACACCACGTGCTCCATGATGCATGCCACCAGCGCCAGCGGCTGTGGCCGTGAGTGCAGCAATTCCGTTCCTGCCGCTGCTGCCCGACGAGCTGGAGGAGGAGGCGGACGAGGAGGACGAGTTGGAGCTGCTCCCCGATCCTGTGCTGCTGCCACTGGCTGGCGCCTCAAAGCTTATGCGTGCACCTCGACTATACTGGGGCGTGGCACTTAGCAGATCGTTGAGTATGTGAATCACTGTCGATATATCCCGCTTGGGTCGTCCGAAACGATCCTGCAACGCGGGATTCAGTGTGCCCGAGAATGTGCCCGAGTAGATGCCTTTGCCATGATTACGCATCGATTCGATGACAGCACCAGAGCCATTTTTCCTCGGTGTCTCATCGCCACCAACACCAGCACCAGCTCCGCTGCCACTGCCAGTGCCTACGCCGGCAGCGCCCACACCCAGACTGCCAGAACCACTGCCACCAACGCCACCGCCGCCACCACCGCCGGACAGATCAATCTTGTTGGTGAACACTTCTTTGGAGAGTTTACGCAACGTCTGGGTGAGATTACGTGAGGCCTCGGCCAGTGTGCGTGTATCGGAGACGGCAAGACCCGCGTTAGCATCATCCAAGAGCTCAGGGGAACCGACTCCTGCTGCTCCGCTCTCCTGCGGCTTGAGCACGGCGGCGGCAGCAGCGGCTGCACTGGCAGCAGCATTATGATAATGATGATGATGGTGGTGATGATGATGATGATGCCGATGCTTCGAGCGTGTTATGGCAATCGGATTGTTGACGGTCTTGTGCAGCGACGACGACGACGGCGACGAGGAGGTGGAGGCGGAGAGTGTGCCGCTGGCACGACTCACAGCCGACATGTTGCTGCTGCTGCTGCTGCTGTTGTTGCCGGGCACAGTTGGTGGCGTTGCTGTTGCTGCTGCGGCTGCCTGTGCCGCTGTTGCTGGTGCAGCTGCTGGCGTCAGGAGACGCGTGCAGAGGCATGAGGTGAGCTTGGCGGCTATCGGATCCTGCTGACAGCCACCGCTGGTGCAGCCGCCAGTGCTGCCACTCGTAGCGGAGGCGGACGAACTGCTGCCAGTGGAGCAGTTGGAGGTAGAACTGGAGCTGGCGCCGGAACTGTTGCTGCCATGATTGATGTGCATGTTCTTGATGGCGGTCGTCTTGATGGGACTGAGCACCAGATTCGATAAAGATTTAATGGGCGATTGCTCCAGCTGCGATTTGCTGGCTGCTGCTGCTGCGCCTGCACCAGCAGCTGCTGCTGCCGCTCCTGTTGCTCCCGCGGCGCCTGCTGCTGCTGCTCCGAGTGCTGCTGCTATGGAACCCGTCGTTGTTGTTGGCGCAGCAGCCGCCTGCGTCATGGCGATGCTCTTGACAAAGCTCTGCAGGTTCTGATAGTCTCGTTTGCTGAGAAACGAGCTCAGATCATCCTTAATGCTGCGTCCATGTCCGTGACCGTGTCCGTGACTGTGTGCCGCGCCAGCATCATGTGCCAATCCGTTGCTGCGACTGCCAGTCGAACCGGAGCTGTTGCCTGAGCTGCCTCGTCCCGAGCCAGCGCTGCCGGCGGCCACAGCCGAGGCATTGTTATGATGATGGTGATGATGATGATGATGATGGCTATGACTGTGCTGCAGACTGGGATGCTGATGACTGTGCACATGCCCGTTGCCAATGCGTCCACTGGCCGAGCCACGCTGACTGGATGAGGAGCGTGTGCGCATGTGCAGCGCATGCGAACCATGCGAGCCACTGCAACCCGATGAGCTCGAGCTCGAGCTCGAACTGGAGCTGGAACTGGAGCTGCTGGTATTGGTACCTGCTGCGGGTAGTGCAGCCGTAGCCACCGCTGGTGCATTGCCTCCTGTGCCGGCGGCTGCGGCTGCCGGATTAACCGTGCTCAATTGCAATTGAATGAGCATCATGTGATCGCCCAGACGCATGCTGAGATTGAGAGGCGTCTTGCCGCTGAGGAAATCGTTAACCTGGGAATCATTTAGCGATTCCAGTGCTTGCATCACCGTGTTCTCCGGTCGCTGAGCCTGCAACGGGAGAGAGAGCGGGAGAGTTAGGTTAGGTTAAGAGCATGTTAAAAGTATATTAAAAGTAGTTTAACAGTATGTTAGAAGTATAACATTAAGCTAACTGTGAAGCCAGTCAAAGCTAACATTCATTGCAGCTGCAGTCCTGCTCTGTTAAGGCACTGTTAAGCTAACAGTGTAGCAGCACAGTTAGTTAATAGTGAGGCCAAGCAAAGATTACTTTCAGCAGCTACAGTTCTGCTCTGTTAAAACACTGTTAGCCTGCCTATGCACACTGTTAACTCTCTGTTGCGAGCATCTCATAGCAGTCTGTTAAGCAGCTAACAGCAGCCTGTTAAGCAGCGACGCTATCACAATCAAAGAATCTCGTACCGCGCAAAACAATCGAATTCCATTCCAAAGTCAGGCCTCTCGCTACCTCTACCTCTCCCTCTTCCACTTCCACTCTCTCACTCTCTGTCTAACACACAAAGAAACTATCAGAATGCACTGGACTGTCTTAACCCCCCAACACCCCCATCAACTACACCATAACCCGCCCAGTGCAAATTTCCCAACGCTCTTGGCCCAGCGATTTGTTGTCGTACGTGATTTAATGTCGCGCCTTTGTGCTATGATAAAAGCCACAGACGGAGCTGCGCAGTAGCAGCGCAGCTGCATCACTGCAGTAGTAGTTACGTCAGTGGAGGGGAGGGGGGTGAGTGACGGCATAACTGACCTGACTATATTAATAATACTGAATGGTTGAGAGAGATCGATAGACAGTGATATTGAAAGGGATAGAGAGAGAGAAAGATCAGTAGAGAAGGAGATCAGTTGAGAGGGAGATCTGTAGAGAGAGGGAGATCAGTAGAGAAGAGAATTTCAAAAGAGAGAAAGAAATAGAGAATGAAAGAGCGAAATAGAAGTATTAAAGATAACCCTTAAGAAATATATAGAAAAGGCAAGTGATACATAAAAAAGGCATTGCAAACATAAAGATAAACTAACAGGGAAAGAGAGTAAATACTCTAAAATAAAGCGAGAAAACATATAACTCGAGAAAGTAAAAGTAAAGACAATTTGTATCAAAGCAAAGCAGATAAGAAACAGTTGTACAACTGTCTAAACAGATAATCCTGAAATGATATCGAAGTAGATACATGTTTAACGCATATAGAGTTTAAATCATCTTTAGGCTGCACATTTTTTCAAGTCACTCTATATATCATCATATCTAAATATCATTAATATACATATACAGAAAAAATTAAATCAATAAAATTCAACTCTTCTTTTGATAAAAAAAAAAAGGTCTCCCCCCTTAAGTGAAACTTCGAAAGTGTATTTGAAATCGGCATATTATTTTGCACATACTACAGAGACAAAGAAAGTGAGATACATATACTTATAAAAAAAAAAAAACGACAACAATAAAGCTCGAATTGTGTTTAAAGGTCTGGGTTAATTAATCATTTTCATTGCATTCGCTTGAGAGAGCGAGAGCGAAGAGCAACCTTATATGGTATCGTATAGGACTCTCTCTCGCTCTCATCTTTCGCCCTCTACCTCTCTCCCTCGCTCTGTCTTCACACTTGTGTATGTGTTAATTTTTATTGCCTGCTGACACACTGACCTAATATGAAATTTTAATTTTTCTTTTTAAGTTTATTTATATTTTATATTTTTTTTGTGTAATACAGGGGCGTAGCTTTAGTGGGGGGGGTCGAGTTATGCAACTGCCTGCCTAGCAACTAGCCGGGCTTAGAGGCCTATTGATCGCTGCATGCCTGCCCGTCTGCTACCCCTCTCTGTCTCTCTCTCTCTCTCTCCTTCGCTGTTGTTGTTGTTAAGTGTACCAAGGTCAGCGTTGAGGCGATTTGTCGCCAGCGGCGGCGACAGCAGCAGCGCTGCGCGCACGCAAATTACGTCATGCAGCGAAGCGTCGAAATCGAAAATTTTAAATTTAAACGCAGCAACAACAATGACAAAAAAACAACAACAAACGCGGCCAATTCTGTAATTTATTAGCTTGGCTTGAAAAAAAAAAAATCGTTTGGCTTTTGAAAAAAAAAAAAAAAAAATAAACAACGCTAACGGCTGTGTCGACGGCAGAAGCGGCTACTCCTCCCTACCCCTGCCTCTCGCTCTAACCCTCTCTCTGTCTATCTCTCTCTCTCTCTCTCTCTCGCTGCGTAAACTACTCAATTACTATAACCGTTTTCTAACTGCCGCTCTCTCACTATATCTCTCTCGCTCTCGCTCTTGCGCCAGCGCAACCGGTTCGCAGAAAAAAAAAAAAAAAAAAAAAAAAAGCCGACGCCGTTGCACGTCCCACTGTGCCCGTTATGCGCGCATCTAGCAGCAACAACAACTACATTAACTAATACCACAACAGCAGCAACAACAACAATAAAGCGTAGTACAGCTAGAAGACTCAACACAACAAAGAAAGAACTTCATTCTATCCACACGTTCTCCCCCGCGCTTATTCATCTCGCATGCCTCCTAGCACAGTTTCTTTTGTATTCTCTCTTCTCCATCATCATCATCATCATCGTCATCAGCATCAACACCATATCATCTTTTCAATTCATCTGTAATTTCCCAGCTTATAGTTGCGATTCCTAGCAATCCGCCATACTTGCCGTGCCACTCTTCTTTCGTTTCATTTTATAATACCGTTTTTTTTTTCTTTTTTTTCGGTGGTATTCTTCTGTTCTATCCGTGTTAAGGTCGGCATAGTTAAGAGTTTTGTTTTGCACACATTATTAATGATACTGCCATATATACATACATACTTCATAAAAGCAAAACTGCTAAGCTGTTCTGAACGGGAAACTAGCTATGCACAAAAAAAAAACGTCAAATAACCCACACCTTTAAAAGAAAAATAGCTAGCTTAAAAAAAGCTGGAATTTCAAAACGTAAAAAAGCTATTAATAATAAAACAACCAAATCAAAATTATTGATGAAAAATATAATTTTAAATTGTTTTCATAGAATTATGTAGCTCAAAAAAAAAGACTTAAAAGCGGAATAAAGCTAACTGTAGTGTAAATAACTGAATAAAAATAGCTGAAAAGGGCTAAACGAGTTTATAAAAATATCTACAGTTCCCTTTTTAAACCATTCAACTTCAATAAAACGTCAGGTTAGTACAAAACATAGTTTATAACAATGTTATCGATGATTGAAACAAATTTTCAATACATCGTTTATTTTAATTAACTATCGATTGATTAATTTGCCCGAAACAGTTGGATTGAGCAGCCTTTAAATAAATTATAGATTTAGACTTGCTTCGTAGTGCGATATACACGATAATATCGCTGGTTTGGTACATCGATAGTATTCAAAATTGGTTGTTCATATATCATATATATATCATATATTTTCTCTTTGTTTCTTTCTTATTTTTGTCCATTTTTAAGTTTTTATATCTTGTTTCTTTTATCCCGTATGAGTTAAGATCAAAAAGATCGTTTCGTTTAGAGTAAATTATTTAAAAACCGTTCAAAGACAGTTCCTGAAAAAAAATCTGAAATCTTTCGAAGATTTTCGATAGTACACAGTTTGCAAGGCACTGTAGAAATTTGCACGTGGAGTGCGCCAAGTCGAAGCGTAAAAAGCTGCCGCTACTTGTCGCAAAATCACATAACAAAACACTATGCGCGCACGCACACACACACACACACACATGTACAGATAAAAAAAAAACATGTGTGTGTTAATTTTGGAAACAAAGCAATTTGTTTTCTGCTTTAGTCTCTCTCCCCTCCTCGCTCTCGCTCTTTCACTATCAGAAGTTCGCGTGTTCGCTGCTTTTGTTGACCATGAAAATATATTTTTATTGCGAAGCACAGCGCCAACCCCTTTAGGCTTTCCCCTACCCTCTCCTGCGCAACACTATTAACTGCTCCACTTGCCGATATAATTCTTGTTCCCCTCTCACTGTCTGCCCCTCCAGCTACTTTAACCATCTGGCACGATCGCACTCTCCGCGCCCGCTGATAACAAAAACACTTTACTGCCTTGCTCCTAACCCCACCCCCTCCCAGTCTAACCTGCTTTTGGCCAAAGAAGCCACCCACTCTGCTGCCTATTAGTTGGCTTTTTCCACTTTTCTTCTTGTTGTTGTTGCTGTTGGTTTTTTATAGTGCAGCGCGGAGGGCACAGCTGGCGCCATCGATCGCGACTGCGCCCCTTTTGTTTGCCCGCCAGCCGCACGCGTTATCTAAGCGACGTCGACGTCGACGTTGACGCTTGCTTTGCACTTGCTCGCAGTGCTGCGCACAGTTTGAGCAGCACTGGCAGGCAAGGCGGGAGATCTAAGGGGTGCCCCACCGGGTAACTGGTTTGGTTTATGGCCGCTTGTCAATTAGGTTGCAAGTGCCTTGCAACGTGTCTAATGACTGTAATTGCAACATGCAGCGTGTGCCGCCTGTGTGTGCCACCTGTACGTATGTGTGTGTGCCTCAGGTGTGTTTGTGTCTTTGTGAGGAAATCGCACACACACCTGTGCAAACACAAACGTGTGTGCATCATGATCATTAAGTGTTGCATTTGCCAATTGTTTCGCACGCAAAACAAATGCCAAAACTGAGTAAGACACACACACATATTTATATACATACACATACTCACACACACCCATGTTACACCCCCCCCGCCCCTTCCTTAATGCTTCAATTCAAACTGCTTCGCCTTTAAAAATGCCTCATCCCTTTATAGGAATTTCCCGGGGGGAACTACTACTAAAAAAAAACCTGCTTGACGTATCGTTTAAACAATAGCGCCACTTGAGCAACCCCTCCCCATCCTCTAAGCACTCATTACTAACCTAGTCACAATCGTTAGTTATGCACACAAAGTACTAACGGAAACAGTTTTACCAGCTTTACACACCCTGTAAAAGTGTAGAAAAATCTAATAAACATTTTATTTTATTTCCTATTTTTCTTTTCTTTATTTTCTTAGGGATTAAATCTTTGCACTTCCTTAAGCAAATTTTTTTGTTTAATATATTGTTTCAAACTTCAAAATTATTATAATTCATACAGAACTACTATCGCATCTGATATTGTCGATTATTAGGAAACATTTACCCTAAATAATCTTTAGTTCTAAAGCAGCTTTTAATTTGAGCTTCTTTTTTGTTCCAAGATCCCTGGTAAATGGATTTTATGACGATCTTAAGATATATATTCGAATTTTCTATTTACAATTAATATCGCACTTGATATTATCGATATCGGCACGATAGTCTTTTAAATTTACAAATACTATTGCAGGCGATACTATCGATAAATAAAGGCATCTGCCTGAAATAGTCGACTAAAAACGATTGCAGCTTTTGATTGTGTTTGTTTTCTTTGAAAGATCACATTCTTATCTTAAGTTCGGAAAACATGTCTAAAATGCATTTTAATTTATGAATCAAATTTGTTTGCAAGTTTGAACTCTCTATTGATTATGAACATAAATTTTCAACCATTTTAGCGTTTTAAAGGGTATTCGAAACTACAGTAAATGTTTTTCTCTGATTTAATTAATACAGCAGCCCCACAACAACAACATCTATGTTGAATTCCATAGACAATTGTTACTCATGCCGAAAGCAATTAAAATAAACTAATAACAAACAACAACAATAACTAATAATAGCAATTTATAAATGGCAAAAAGCGGACGAAATGCAACTTGTTCGCATTACAAAGAAGCGAGAATTGATTCAGTTGAAAGAGAGAGATCATAATAAAAAAAATACCGCGAAAGAGCCATGAAATACCATCTTGAGATAAAGTACTGCAAGCGAAGATAAACTATCGTTGCAATCGCAATGAGAATTATCAATGAATTCAAAGTATTTCTTAAATTATTATATCTCTTTCCGGTTGCATATGGTCAGTTGTAAAATATCTTACGATAGTAAGCTAAGCAATATGTTGAATGAAGATTGCAGTGAAATACTTTACATACCATAGCAATCGCTTGATATGTCTATAGGCTAAATGGTTGAACTGCTGACTAGATCACCCTATTTATGGGTATTTATTGTATGATGAACAAACGTGTTTGTTATGTACGTTCTACGTACTTCCCTTATTTCTTTATTTTTTTTTTAACTCGATGATGCAACCTAGTCATGTGTCATTCCATTTTGTTCCATAGTTCGAACAGCTTTCGCAACGATAAACCGGATTCACGGAAATTGTTTTACTTTGCGTTTCCGTTGCGGTGCATGCCATCATCTTCAGAAAGTACTGCTTAGTACTGACAATGAGGCAGACAGACGGTACATGAAGAGAATTTACACATTCCAAACCACTGTACGGATAAGAACAAGAGAGAAAACCTCTAGAACTTTGTGGTTTCTTATGCAATTCTTATGAAATTTCATTTATGCAAACCTGACAACATTACGCATCTATTGACATTATCTTTACCAGATTACATCGCTTGCATGGCGTAATAAACAGTTGACTAGATAGTAATACGCTGCCAAGGCGGGCCATTAACCTGTTTTGGATCTCTTCTTCTCATTTTTTTCTTTTCTTAGTCTTGAGCTGTATGCGGTTTATATATCTCTTGTTCTTGGTCTCCAATGTGCCGTAGATTTTCTTTCCTTGGCGGCGCTGGCTTTCTTCTCCATCCGACTTTCGATATATACGAGCGGCTATAATTTTAATTTTTCTTTTTTTCTTTTTTTTTCTGGACCCCAACATACAAAGGACACATAAATTCGATTGACCACACCTACGTCGTCGCCGTCGTCGTCGCCATTGCATTGGTTTTTGGCATTTTATGAGTCTCGTTTGTCGAGTGTTTTTGTTTTGCTTTGTCTGCAGCATCGCAACGCATCGCGTCATCACTTTCCTTCTGCCTTCGGCTCTCATCATTGTCGTTATTAATATTATTATTATTATTATTCGTATCATCGTTGTCAAAAATGTGCCCTTTGTCTGTGCGTGTTGGACTCTCTTTTAGTTGGGCTCCGTCTGTCTTTCTCTCTATCTTTGTGCACACATTACACATACGCACTGTGATTATTTATTTGACAGCGCATCGTTTAAATGAAATAAATAATACTATATATACTATATTGGCAGATATCTGTTGTATATATAGACTGATGAGTATTTAAATGGGGCGAGGAATGAGACAGATAGCAGAAGGGGTAGACTTTACTTTTAATCGACTATTAATTCTGGCTAACTAAACAGTCGTGGGCTCTGTTGCCACTGGTTTTTGTTTAGTCAGTCGGTCAAAGACGAAGAAGAAGAAGATAAAAAGACCCAAACAAAAGGAAAACCAAATTCGAAATGAAATTGAAATGATGACAAAACGATGAGCAAGACACGGCAAACGGAAAGCGATGAGCATGATGAGCAGATGCAAATATTTAGATACAGTGAAAACTAAAATTGGTCGAGTCCATCTGTTTTGTTTTCTGTATGAAATCATTCGCAAACAGAGTGATTCATTCCACTGTGATTCTAATAATTGACAAATCTTCGCAGCAAAGGGATTAGTGTCTCATTTTATTCACCAAATGTGCCCCATTTCCTTTGTTTCATTTAAATTTGATATAATTATCAATTTTTATTCCATTTCCATTGTTTTAGGCATTTGTAATTCAATTTAATTTTTTACAATTTTTGTTCCATTTCCATCGTTTTATTTAAGTATAATACCCACATTCACTTTTTTATAATTTCTTTCTCATCTAAAAGAATTCTTCTATTGTTCTTCATTTTCATTTACTGTATCCACTATATATACATTTTTGTTCTGTCTGTACTTCCATTCCGTTACATTTCAGCTATGGGAAATATATTTATCCCCATTTTAATAGCCGCTGACAGGCCGAAAATCTCGAGAAATATTAAAACAATAAACAAGTATGAAATACGATTGAGTGGTATATGGATTGATATGTGACTCAAAAGTCTTATCCCAGCTAGAGCATCTTTCCCAGTGGTTCTTCTTTCGTACTGCTGACCCACAGCGGTCACCTTGTCTGTCGCCACGACTCCCTCGACTCTCCCGCCTCCTTCACAATGCGCCATTACTCAGTTCGCCAATAAATCAAGTCAAGACGTCAACTTGTCACTTGTTAACACACTTTTTATTGGCAGTTCAGAGGCGAGAGAGAGAGAAAGAGAGATCGGAGAAGATCGAAGATCGCAGGAGCACTGGATTCGGCACCTGTCCAATTTTGGGACTACCGTATAGTACCGTATAGTACACATAGAGGTATCTCTATGTGTGTGCGATGCTTTGCTTGTTTGCCTTTCCTTTTGGAGTGGCCGGCGAGAGACGACAACGACGCTAATTAGGAGCAATGGCATGATACTCGCCTGAGACTGACTCAGCGCACTCATTCACTCCACTCGAAAGTCTCAAACTCGCAAACGTACCGATACGATCCGTCCGTACAGAATACAGAGATCATTTTAATTGCAGTAGAGTGGATTTTTCGACACTCCCCAACAGATTGTTAAATGATATTTTGCTTGTAATAACAAACATATTAAACAAAATTCCTGTCAGCTTCTCACCTTTCTGCAACGTCGGCAATTGACACCCGAAGCAGGTAAACCAATACCAGACCCCTTCCCCTCTCCATCTCCCTCTTTATTCAGTATGCATTTTCTACCTAATATTTGTGTAAGCTTTGTATCTTCCTTATATCTTTATATATATTTTTTTTTTTTTTTCAAGTTTAAGTATCATATGATATTCGTAAGTTGTATTATAATGATATCATATATCACACCACGATACCATATGAGAATTATTTTCTATATGATAGAATTCTCTATGGACTCCATTCTGCAGTTCTTGTGCGTCATGTAGTACGCAACGTTTCAATTTTTGCCTTCTCTCTTCACAATATATAATCGATTTTCGTATATAAACAGTAATCATCATTAATTCGATTCGTTTGCAATTAGGGTATTTAATAGTCTATACAAATGTGTTCGCAATGGTCTCATTCATCGTTTTTTCTTTTTTTTATTGTTTGTGTAGTCCCCCAATAAGAGACGCAAATTGTTAATTGGCTATTTAAACATTTGTGTATGCAATATGACTGATATTAATATATCATGTGCCTACAATATATACTTAAAATTTCTAGACATTTGTTTTCTCTCAATATGACCGGGGCGTACTCTTGAATTAAAAGGCTACAGGTAACAAGTTAAGTGATGGCTTTTTTCATATATCTTTAAGATATTGAGGATTCAAACAAAATAAACTTTGCGTACTTCAAGGAAACAATAATCTAACTGTAGGTAAAATATTTGTTTAATAGTGCAGTATAAAGTGCCAGAATGGAACTTTAAATCAAGAATAATGAGACTATAAGTTACAAAAGATATGAAAATAAGAAAATAAACTAGAAAACACATTTACTAAAGGAAGAAAGAAGATTATGAAGAAATAACTCTCTTCATCTGTGCTTCAGATCTTTTAAATACATAGTTTGCAAGATTTCGATTTATATTTCTTGGAAAACAGCTTGTTGTAGTTGTCTTTTTCGATAAGTCAAATGCAGTTTCGATTTGTATTCAATTCTCACGCATTTTTTTATCGTTTCCATCGCATTTCGTCTCAGGGACAAAACGTATTTAGCGACAATTGTGATGATGTTGTCACTTGGGGGTTTTTTGTTGGTGTTGTTGTTGCTGCTGCTGCGACAATAATAAGCTTTTGTTTGGCGGACGCCGCAACAGCAGCAGCAGTAGTAGCAGCGGCGACAGCAGCCGCAACAACAATGCGAACAGGAAAAATGCAAATAAAGACGAAAAACGTTTGAACCAAATAAAAACAATCATAATAATTGTTTTGAATTCATCGTTGTTGTTCGTTTTTATGGATTTTTGTGCACGCTGAAAAATTTCTTTGTTCAACTCACGAATGTATTGCATGAAATCGTATACAACGCACACTTTCACACAGTGTGTGCACACCTAATATACGTATATGGATATATACACACACGCATGTGGCAACATTGTTTTCAACAGAAAATCAAAATATGCCTCGCGAAATTTTCGACAGTTGCAACGTTCAGGGACAGAGAAGTTGAAGGTGTCGGTGAATTTGTATAGCACAACTAAAGATTTGTTAAAATTTGTTTGAAAATGATATATATATTCTTGAACAGCAGGAGAGAGCAAAGAGATTTATTGGATAAAGCAGCATATGCAGCGATTTATGCAACTATTTGCAACTAAATTGAACTCAATTGATATATGGATTCTATGAAATTATATATTTTCCTGTACAGCAGGAGAAAACAAGGCGATGTGTCAGTAAAGCCAAAGTATTCTGCGATTCATGCAACTATTGAGATGATCAAAGTACAAATCTGTTTTGTTGAAAAAGAAGAAAATGTATTTTATTTTAGTTTTGAGTTCAACTCTTTCGCAACAAGTGCTACGTTGTTTTTGTTCGCCCGTTGAACCAATTTCGGGCCACAGATGAAAAACTGTCAACACCGCAAAGAACAAAGCTAGAAAAGAAGAAGAGCAAAAAGCAGTAGAAAAATGGAAATGGGAATGGAAGAAAAAAAACGCAAAAGACTAAACAAGACACAGCAAAAAAGCAGCAGACAGACAGAGAGAAAGACAAGTCAAAACAAGAGACGCGACAAGATAGAAACAACAGAAGCTACAAGATATGGGGGAAATACTCATTGATAAACACGAACAGAGCGAGCACGAGACAGAGAGAGAGAAAGAGAGAGGTAGTTGGAGACTTAGAGAAGACACAAGAAGACTGCAGGTGTAGCAATTGGCAAAACATTGCGAGTAAATCGTGTCAACACACAGCTGCTGCTGCTGCTGCTGCTGCTGCTGTTGCTGCTGTTGATAATGTTGCTAATAACAAATTAGCAATTTGGGGCGTGGCAAGTGGCAACCTGTTGCCTTCTTTTGGTGTCTCTCTTGCTCTAGGGGTTTCTTAGTCACAACATGTTGCAACACACACACACACACACACACACACAGATGTTGTCTCTGTTTCTGTTGTTGCTTTTTACCTCTGCCATTCACAATTCAAAACGGTAAACGGTAAATCAAAACGGTGTGCGACAAAAGTGGAGCACACGAGCACAAGAACTATGGCGGGAGGCGTTGGAGGTAGGTAAAATGGGCCAATGGCAGATGGAGATGAAAATGCAGACAAAGATATCGATAAAAAAAAGAAGAAGAAAATATAAATGACAATTCGTACTGAGTGTGCACATATAATTTACTTACATGAATATTGAATAATCGTATGTAAGCTTATAAGGGTCAAAACTTATAACAAATTTCGATAAGACTCTTTGGCAATTTAATTTGACTTAATTTTACACTTTTCTTTTAATTTTCTGGCATTTAATGCTCTTAGCTATTGTTTGATTTGAATCGCTTATCTATTAAGCGCGTGTGTATCGATATATATCGATAGTTTTTAATTTTACTTGTTTATTGCTTTGTGCGGTAATTTGGACAATTTCTGTGCTTAGCTATCGTTTGATTCAAGCGACTTATCACTAATGCGCGTATGTAGCGATATTTATCGATAGTGCATCACGTAATTATGCTTTAATCGTAAGTATCGATAGTTTTCTCAGCTCTTATTCAGCTGCTCGAGCACGAAACAGTCAGATACAGATATCAATTATTGATTTTTTATTTATTTTTTTGGGCTGTGGCTATGAGACTGTAATTTGGACAATGTCGTTGTTTGTTGTTGTCATTAAGAAACGTTGTTGTTGCTGATTTGTTGTTGTTTTGTTGTTGTTGCTGTCTCGGTTTTTGTTCGTGATTGTCGATGGCAAAAGTATTTGGCATTAATTAAATTTTAATTTATTTACATATTTATTTTATTACACACACATTTTTTGGTCATTTGCGTTGCGATCTGAGAGATCAAACTGGTTCTCTGAGGCCGACCCCCTACCCCTCCCCACCCCACCTACCCACTTCAGGGAGCAACTTAAAATGCAGGCCGTTTCGTATGTTGTTGTTTATGCAATTGTGTATGTGTGTGTGTGTGTGCGTCCCCCCCCCCTCAACTTAATTTATGCAACATTTTTCAACCAAAAAAATCGAAATCGTTGCTCGATTTGTTGCCGATCAATCGTTCATTTGCCTGAGCCCACTAACCCATCCCACAACTCTGCCCCCTCCGTATACACTCCCCTCACTACACCTTGTCCCCTTGCGCTGCTTTACTCGTTTTTTTTTTTTTGCTTTTCGCTTTTCTTTGCTGCCTTTTTGAAGGTTTTTTAAGCTCTCCATGTGTGTGCGTATCTGAGTTTTAATGAGAAAGTTTGCTTGGCTTTTAAATTCATAAAAACGTCCATAAACTGCCAAACTAAAGGTCAAGTTTGCATTTGTATGCGCAGTCGAAAAGGAGGCTGAACGAGGGCGAGGCAGGCGGGGGGACCTCGTTTCGAGGTCTATGTTGGATACACGCTGAAAAGCTATGTAAGCCTTTAAAGCATAATAAATCAAGCAACAAGATTTCTTCATGCTATCGATATTAAATTGATGATTCAATAACTCTCACAATAAATCGAATCATTTGGTCTTAGGGAATTTCGCACATTTTCAAACCTTAAACATCGATATTCGATAACTTTTAAGCATAACACAATTTGTCCAGACCTTGACACTGAACCCCAGTGAACTTCATATCGATATACAGATATGAAGAACACACACATACTCCATATACTGCATATACTAAATGCATATCCGTTTTAATAATATCTCTTAATTTAGGGACTGCGACTTACCAATAAACCAGTTTCCACATTTGGTATTAAAATGATCTTGGAACCATCCATTAAATTGTGATCACGCAGATTGCCATCCTGTAGTTCTCTGTAATAAAACAAGAAGCGCGAAAAAGCATTTTGATTAGTTTCATTTTTATTTAATTCATTTTTCAATAAATTAACTAAATATATATAATAAACTTCCACAGATCGCGGACTACTTCATTAAGTATAAGTAATCATATACACTAAATTTGTATATCTTCTGTTTTATATTTAATTTTAGTTTCTTTTACATTCTATACTATACATATTATAATTAAATTTCATATTGAAGGAGAGAGAGGAAGAATACATAGGATACTCCAAATATCTACAGAAATATCTATAAATTTCTTTACTTTACTTCCACAAAATTGAAGAAATACTATCAAATATACTAATCGTATAACCCATCCAAAAAATCCTTATATATTCTCTCTCTCATTTTTCGCTCTTTCTTCTGCTGCTGATTGTATCATTTTTCGTTTTTTGCTGATTTGCCTTGTCAGCACTTTGCATGCGTAATGCAATTTTTGGTGACACTTTTAATTTTTTTCGGGTCTCTCTCTCGAAGAAGAAGAAGAGGAAACAGGTAGAAAGAAAGAGGAAGAGAAAAGAGCAACAGCAGAAGAAGAACGCAGCAACAATCGAAATGTGCACGCGCATAAAAATTGAATCGATTTTTTTTTTTTTTTTTATTCTTCCAAAAGTTGTACGTACTCTGATTTTATATGGTATATATATATCTATATATATAGAGTATATATATATATATATATATATATATGCACATATGGTATGTGTATGTGTATGCGAGAAGGCAATGACTTCCATTTGCATAAAAAGTTGTGAAGGTGGAGAGAATATCAGCAAAAGAAGCGCCCCGAATGCGATCAGGGGGCATTAGCCCGACTACGAAAGGAATTGGAACCGTAGAACTATGAACTAAGGTTCTCAATATCATATATATAACAAGAAAGGTTATTCTTTTTGTTAAAAAACAAAAACATATTAGTTGTTTGTTCTATACAAATACATCTATCTCTTGTCGTTGTTTTATCTTCAAAGAAGGCACTTCATTTGTTTGGGTAATCAGATACCATACCATACCGCCGACAGTTCATAATATATGATATACAAACACATATTTATTGATCTTAAAATTCATGTACGAATATTTATACGAAAATAGCTTGGCCACACTTTTTGGGTGCTTTTACCCTTCCAGCGCGAGAGAGGCAGAGCGACTATGTATATAATAAATGATCGAACAATTTGCTGATCTGTACACGTACACACGAGAAATGTATGTAAAACGATGATGACAGAAGCAAAAAAGAAAGAGCAATAAAAGCCCCATGAGGGAGAGGGCAAGAATTAATTGGCAATTTATAAGTGCAATGAGTAAAAATTTAAAAGTTCAAGCACTTTACAGGTTTTAGTCCAGAACTTTGCCTCTTCTTGAGAACCCGCCTCCCACCCCCTCCTCCACCCTCTTGCAATTTTGGTATTTTAGCGGTTTCGGTTTCAAATTCATGTTCAAACAAACAAGCAAATTATTATTATTTTATCTCCATTTTAATACCCTGTACTGTCGAAAAAGATAGTTGATGGAGCCGTGTAAAGAGCTTGTCAGGTATTTTTGTAGCTACCCTTAATTTAATTGTTATTTCAACAAGTATTTTTCGTATATCACTTGATTTTAAACAGAAAATACAGGGTATATGATAGAATTGAGCATTAACTCTACTTGCTTTCTTTCGCGTTGCGCCTTCTTTCCTTGTTTTTTTCGTTTTCATTTTGTTTTCGGCTTACACGAGCAACAACAAGTCAAAAGTTAAACGTTGTTGACACTTTTTCAGCTTAATTAAAGTGTTTCTTATTGCTGTTGTTGTAATTTTGGGCATTGCATTGTGCAGGTGTTAAATACGACGACAACAACAACAACAACTTCAGCTTTGTTTGTTTTTTTCCTTGCCTTTCGTTGACTTAAGCAACGAGTTAAACACAAAAGAAAAAGAAAGAGACAGGAAAACAAAATAAACACTTTTAGTACGTACAAATTTCTGCTACGATTAAGAATAAAACAAAAAAAAAAAAATAAAGCAGCAACAATAGCCCAAACCAGGCTAAAATAAGAAAATTAAAGATCAATAAAAACAGTTGCTGTAGCAATGAACTTTTGTCGTCGTAGGATTGTGTTACATGCTGCCTTATGTGTTGCATCAAACAGCTTTTGTTGCACGCCCCGCCCGAGCAGTGCTGCTCAACTTTTAAGAACTAAAAATGACCTTTTTACAAGCAAAAATTAGTAAAATAAAAATAATAATTATAAAAGAATAAAAAGCTTGAATTTGAAAATTTTAAAATAAAACATTAACAATTTTTTAAATTAATCGATCAAACCTATTTTAAATACATATGTACATATATTGTACTTAGAATATGTGCGCAATTTGAAAAAAAAAAAAAGGTGAACATTTTCTTAGCTCCTAAAAATTTCAATTCTGGGTACATATCTTCAGAACAATTTCCAATACCAAAGAAAATTATAATTACGTTTACATTTCATAGAATTACTTTCCTAATACCATAAAAATAGCTGGAAAAAAAGCTAACTACACGTCTAAAATGATTCAAAATTATAGGATTTGTAATTTCAATTCTACTCTATGGTGAAGAGCCTGATATACGCGTTTGACTAAGTTAAATCAATATAAATTTCAATATTTCTGCTATTATTGGTATTTTATATATTATGGTATTATATATACATATTGTATGTTAACAAGTTGCAACATTGTAACTCATTAACCACCCCCACCCCCCAACCAATGCTCATTATATTATATCTACTTATGCATACGTCGAATCGATATCGGAGCAAAACGCTATAAAAATCGTGTGTATGCAGCAACTTAACATTTGTTTTGGCTAGCAACGGAGCGGGGGGCGGAAGTAGAAGGGGGAGGGTGTGTGCCATAACAAGCGAGCACTTTTATACCAATCGTATATGTAAAACGAAATTAAGTCGGGGGAAAATTATTAAAGTTCGTTTCGTTTATTTAAATTGACTTTAAAATAACGAGTATATTAGAAAGAGAGAGGGAGGGGGAGGGAGCCGGGCAGCACTGTGCAGGGTGGCACTGGTAACAGGCAGGGGCGGGGGGAGCGACCATGCAGACACAAAAGCTGCAGGCAGGAGGCAGGCAGCAGCAGCAGCGAAGCGTCGCAACATAAATTACTTAACTTTATGCTATGGCCAGACAATGCGAGGGCAGGCAGGGGAGAGGGATGGGCGGAGAGCGGGCAGGGCAGAGCGCGTGTGGCACGCAGACAGCACCAGCGCACACATACACACACACACACACACACATAGAGGCAGACAGACAGAGAGCGACGCACACGCAAGCATGCTGCTCTGCGGAAAAGCGTCGCTGCCAACGTCGACTGCAGCGTCGGCGTCGGCTGCGCAGTCACTTTGATTGCATCAGTTGTTGCCTCCCCCGCACCGCGCGTTCCCGCTACGTTTCCCCACGGCATGCTTCGTTATGTTGCGGCAAGAGAGGCCGAGGGAGAGAGAGCGAGAGCGCTGTCCAGAGAGTTTGCGGCGAATTGCTGTCGATGCGGTAACCCAGGCAACAACAACAACAAGAATAACAACAAACGAGGCGACGCAACGAAACGAAACGAAACGAAGCGAACGCGTCAAGGCAAAGCAAGGCAAGGCATGGCATGGCATGGCGCGGCGAGAGGCGCGGCGCGGCGCGGCGAAAAACGTATAAACGTTAAATGACTGCATGCATGATTGATGAATTGATAAGATTTTGGCTTGCTGCTTGCTGCGCTGCTGCTGCTACGAAAAATACAAAAAAAATAAAAAAAAACGAAGCGACGCAAAGCGTATTTGGGTCAGCGAGAGGCGTGGCAGCGTCGCCGCAAACATTGCACGCACACGCTACAAAACGTAAGCGTAACATGCACGTAAATTAAACACACGCAAGCAAACACACACACACACACACGGGTGGGCAGGCAGGCAGCAAAGACACACACAGAAGCAGAGAGCGGCAGAGCGAGAGAGACGCGTTAATTTTCATTCATTGCTGCGCTGCGCTTACGTAAATTGCTTGCGGCAACATGCGGCATGTTGCACAACTTTACACACACAGGCAGACAGACAAGACTTACGTATGTCATGCACACACACACACACACACACACACACACACACACAGGCAGCAAGCTAGCCGGCATGTGTAGTGAGAGAGCGAGCAAACGTCACGCGCTACGTAACGCACAACGTGTTGATGGCAATAGAAAGCTGCCTGCTCTGGCATGGCAACAACTGCGCGCAGCGCGAGTTGAGAGACAGCGACACAGGTGCCAGGCAAAAATTCACCACGCTCTCTCAGCACGCGCCTCCAGGCGGCCAGGCAGCGAGAGACGCGACTTAAAGTTGCTTAAGCTTTAAAGAGAGCTTTAAGACGCAGCATAAGCAGCTCGACACACACACACGCACAGACGCGCGCACGCACAGGCTGAGAGCGACGCGCTCTGGTTGAGGTGTGGCGGCTGTGCATGTGTGTGCGTGTGCGTCGGCTGCCTGCGGGGGTGATGTCTGCGTCTGGCTGCGTCGCTGCTTTTACGCAATAGACAGATGCGTAACGCTGCTGCCGACGCTGACGTCTAACGGCGAAGGCCGAAACGAGGCAAGGCAGCAGCAGCAGACAGACGAGCAGAGAAGCACACACACACACACACACACGCACGCACGCAACTAAGGATATGCAACTGTAGACAGTCAGCTGCTTGCAGTGACTCTCAAACCATGTGCCATGTGTGTAGTATTTGTTTGAGGTTATGTCTGATCTCTCTCTCTCACTCGCACTCGCTCTGGCATTCGCTCTTTAAATTGCTGCATTAAACAACATAAAATTCCACCACCTTACACACCACACACTGTGTGTGTGTGTGTGTGTGTGTGTGAGTGAAAGAGGGAGCGAGAGAGAGAGAGAGCTACTGCATGTGCCTGGATAAGGACCTCAGTCAGTGCATAAGAAGAAGGATGTAAGCAATCAAAGAAGAAGCTGAAGAGGAGGAAGCAGAGCAAGAAGTAAATGAAGTTGCCAAGTGAGAAATTCCACCACCAGCAGCAGCAGCAGCCGCAATCAAAGCAAGCGCCAGCGGAAGGCAGCAGCAGCAGCAGCAGCAACCACCAAAGCGACTCCGTAGCCCGCGCTCCCATTCCCCGTTCCATTCCCAGTATCGGCCTCCAGCAGCATGTCGCGGGACGCAACAGCAAACCGGAAAACCGACGCAGCAACAGAGCTCGGCTCACGTGGCAGCAGCAGCGGCCCGAGCAGTGCAGCTAAAACTGTGGACAAAACCCCATATTAGAAATAATAAAGCCGATGACGTCTAAATGTCTTTGCCAGACACATCTGGCAGGCTCGACAAGCGGGGGGGGGACTTGGCCGCCAGCAGGGGAAGTCTCTCTTGACTGACTGCCAAAGCGCAAAGGGCAACTATACACATAGAGAAGAACAGCAAAAGGAAGAGAAAGAGCGGAAGGGAGAGAGGGGGAGAAGGGAGCGACTAAAAAATGCAACAACTTTTTATTAGAATAGTAAAACATATAAATAAATATAATTAAAGTATAAATATAGTTTTATAGCACTAATCTGGTATATGCTATAAAAAGAATTTGGCAAAATGTGATAAAGCAGAAAGAAAGATTTACAATCTATATAAAGTTATTATTAACAGAAAAAAACAATTAAAACACTTTGAATTTATTAAAACAACATTATAGCATATTTCTATAAAGGAAAACTAGAGCGCATGAGAAGACACTTCAATGTTGGGATTTTCAAAGTTTTAGTTCAAAAAGTTTATAAATATTATAATATTATATTTATACATTTTTGTATATGTCATATATTTATTAAATTAATATATTCTCTATAGCATTATATCATATATATATATTATATTATATATTATATTATCAATCAAAATGAGATTGCCTTGTAAAAAATAATAATTTAAAAATATTTCAACAATTCGTCCCAAAAACCGACACATCGAGAGCATATCAGGACCCTAAAGTACTAGGTAGATAGTGAAAATACTAGTTAGAAATACTTACAACCTAATCAAAAATCTAAAAAAAAAAAACTAACATTGTTTTCTGAGTTTTTAGGGATTTTAAAATCCGCTAGTAGGTCTAAGGGTCTCCATGTGCCTGCATATAATGAGTATCGAATACCAGAAAATTGAAGGGTTATACAGAGAAAAACTAGTTAAAGTTAGGATAACTAAAGTACCACGTGTGTATATAAATGACAGCATATAAGAAATTTTGAAAACAGAAAAAGAGAAAATAGTGAGAAGGGAAAACAGCAGAATAAAGACAGTAAAAGATAAATAAAACGGTCAAGTTGGTATTTCAAACAGTTTATAATATAATATTAAATAGAAAATGGCAAAAACATCTGTAGTTTATATCAAGTTCTTAAGACTCCTAACAAACTATTGGGTACAAGCCTTTTTTAAAAATATTGTTACATATTGTGTACTTTTTTTTTTTTTTAATTTAAAATTCATTCATTTCTCTCTTTATGTATATATTGTTTCCCTTTCTATGTGTGTGTGTGTGTGCGCGCCTGTCATATCCAATTACCATATACATAGTACTAGAATGAAACCCTCCACCGACACGTCGAAAACACCTTTCGAACTCTGCTTGTAGAACTCTTGAGCTTTATCGCAAGCGAAGCGACGCGTTCGCTCGCCTTTCTGTCATCGATTGCATAATAGAAATTTGGAATTCGATTTGACGTACACCCCTACTCCCCCCCCCCCACCCACCAGACACCCTATAAACTCGTACACAAACCGAACGAAATCACAAAAATGTATACGGAAGTGTTGTCGTGCGCGCATAGTTAAAATTTGTTTTCTAATCTGGTTTTTTTGATATCACACACACACACTATGACAGAGAAATCTGGTTTGATTTTGTTGGCTAATTGAATTGTTTGCCGTCTCTGTCACTCTATCTCTCTCTCTCTCTCTGGGCCAAAAAGGTGGGTGAAAAGCGACTGAAACTTACAAGTTGACAGAAAGCTGCATGAGCTACCCTATACAAGATCTACTCGTATCATAATCTACCCCTATATCATATAATAGAGTTCTAGCTTATCTCATCTTTTAGGCAGCATATAAAGTCATATGGCGCGGTTCAGTTAGTACGTCACTATCTTTATCTCCCTCTATATATCTCTATCCCTGCATATGGAATACATTTGTTCGATTTCAAGCTAAATCTAGCTATAAGTAGCCACTCAAGTATGCAGTGCAGCGAGTTTTATATACATTTTTGGGACCTGCTCGCAGCTACACACACACACACCCACACATCCCATATATACCTCAGGTATGCGCAGTGGGATAACCCATTAATAATTTCTTACTTTTTATAGACTAAGCTCACCCTCTGTCTCTGTCTCTATCGTTCTCTCTCTCTCTCTTTCTCTCTCTCTCTCTGTGTCGCTGCAACCCTCTTCGGCAAAGCAGCTTTAAAACTCGGACTTATCCCAACACCTTATTGACCACACACACACCCTCAAAGGCAGCTCCCCAATACGTAATACTAATAAAAAGTAACCAAAAATGATGCAACCCAAGAGGCGCCATTATGGGGCCAGCCCGGCCAGGCCAGTCAAGGCAACCCTGAGTGGCAAGCCAGTGCTGCTAACAAAAAAGGTTGTTTCTAAAGTGTAGTAACTAAAATAAAAGCCAAAAAAAAGATCTTACATTTGAAGCGTAAAATAGCTAACATATTGGAAAAAACGTAAAAAAGCCAAAGTTCCTAAGCTTTAAAATATAACTGCATTAGTTTTCTTCAGATACTATTAATAAAAAATCAAATTTTTTATAAAAAAAAAATTAAAATTCGCTTGCTAAAAAAGTTGTTTAGTGTATATTTCATAAAAATGTTAATTCCGAAAAAAGCAAAACAAAAAAAAATATTTAAAAAATACCTGCTTCTTGCAATTCCCAAATATTCAATTCAAGCTAGATTTGACTGATTTTTTTGATTGATTAAACAGCTAGAAGAAAATAAATAAAAGCTATTTATAATTTTACAAAAATAGCCAAAATTCCCTCTGTTCAGATTTGTCGGAAAACTAGCTGAATACACAGCACTGCGGGCAATAGGGTGACCAGAGAGAAAAAGAGAGAACGAACGAGAGCGCGTCTCTCTAGTCTTAGGCAGAAAATCTCTAAAACGAGAGCCGAAGGCGCTTTAATGGCTTCGTGAGAGGTGGTGGGCAGTGGCAGGAAGAGGAGGAGGAGGAGCAGGAGGAGGAGGAGGAGGAGGAGCAGGAGCAGGAGGAGGAGCAGGAGAAGGAGCAGGAGAAGGAGCAGGAGGAGGAACAGGAAGAGGAGCAGGAGGAGGAGCAGGAGGAGAAGCAGGAGCAGGAGGAGAAGCAGGAGCAACAGCAACAGCAGAAGCAAAAGAGTATTGACAGCAGGCGTGTTGGAGTAGGCGGTTTCGGGTCGGGTGTGAAAGTTGCCCCGCGTGTGTTTGGGGTAGGCAGAGCAGGGCAGGGCAGAGCATGAGGCAAGCTTTAGACGGGGTTGCTCTTGCAGCAGCAGCAGCAACCACCCGCGTTGATGACTTTCATTAAAGCCGCAGCCGCAGTCAAAGCCAAAGCCAAAGCTGATGCCATAGCGGATGCTGCGGCAGCGGCAGAGGCAGTGGCAGAGACTGACTGCTACCGAGACACAGGCAGAGGCAGAGACAGAAGCAGAGGCAGAGGCAGCGCTTAGCTAACTACAGCCATATGGTCAACTTTTTCAATTATTATTGCCTGTTTCTGATGTCATACACACACACACTCACACAGCGAGAGATACACACACACACACACATTGGCACTGTCTGGCCATCCCTTTTTGGGCAAAATGCAAGTTACCTGAGGCAGGCGGGAAGGGCAACAACAAAAACAACAACCACCACGCCTAGCGGGAAAAGCTCTTGAAAGGGTTGCATAGAAGAAAATCGATGGCGCAGCAAGGCAAAAAAAAAACAGCTAAAACGGCTAAAACAACAATAGAGGCAGCAGCAGAGGCAACGACAGAGGCAGAGGCAGCAATTTGCATGCGAGATCTCTCTCCCTCTCCCTCTCTCACTCTATGTGTGTGTAGGCTGTGGCTAAGCTCGCACCCTTCCCCTTGTCACTTGCACCCGCATCCGTGCGTGCTAGCAGCCAAAACAAAGACAAATTAAACAAAGAAATCAACGGGCTGAGGGCATCAGCGACGCAGCCGACAGCAGCAGCAGCAGCAGCAACAAACAACAATGAGAAATCACAGCAAGCAACTAAAAATAGCAAAACACCTACGCCCACACGCCTCGCCGCCCTCCGCTGCGCCGTACAAGGCGACCACCTAACAACGAAAATAAAAACAAATACAACGAAAAGCAGCAAAAACAAAGACAATGACAGCAGCAGAGCAGCAGCAGCAGCAGCGCCGTCATAGACGTTTTTCTAATTTCAAGCAACAAAACGGGCAGCAGCTGCCTCTGCCAGTGCCACTGCTGCTGCTCCTCTGCTCTCTCTCTGCTGTCTCTGCTGTCGCTTGTGCTTTAATCAACAAATTGAGAGGCAGCGCAGCACGGCGCGGCAGCAGCGCAGCAGCCACCGGAAGGCGTTTTGCGAAAGGGCAAACATTGAAATGCAAATAGATAGACAGCAACAGCAGCAGCAGCAGTAGCAGCAGCAACACAGACAGCAGCAACACAGACAGCAGCAGCAGCTTTGGTGCGCGCGCACACACACACAGACACTGAAAAAAGCCCGCAGCAGCGTCATCGACAGCAGTAGCAGCAGAGCGCGTGAGAGTACACAGCCACGCGCTACGCTCTCACACTCTCTCTCTCGAAATGCAAACACAAATATTGCCGGCCGGCCGCAGAGTGAGATCGCCGTGCAAGCAGTGCAGCAGGCGCAGGCGGCAGCAGAGAGAGCGAGAGAGAGAGGGAGAGTGAGTGTGTGTGACGTTATCGATGCCATAAGTTTTGCATACAAAAGGCTGCCGCTGCGCAACGTTGACAGCAGCGCAGTTAGCTCAATTAGGCAAGGGAGCAAAATCAATTTAGCATAGTTCGAGAGCGGCAGCGAGTGAGTGTGAGAGACTCGATTTTAATGGCGGCCATGTGCATGTGCATGTGCATGTGCAATGTGTGTGTGTGTGTGAGTTATGCTGAATGAACGCCCCCATGCAAAAGTTGCACAGGCAAAATAAATAGGGAAGAAAAAAAAATAAATTAAAACTGGTAATAGAAATGAATGAATGAATACATGCACACACACACAGACAGACAGAGAGACAGACACATTGCATGCACTGTAACATGTTGCTGCTTGTCAATGCAACTGCTTGCGCCGCTCTCTCTCTCTCTCTCTCTCTCCCGCTCTCTGCATTCTATTTGCACTGCTTGCGCCGCTTTTGACTCTTTGTTGCCGAAAAAGCAAAAACAAATAATGCATGGTTCAATCATCAACAGTTGTTGTAAACAATGCAAATATTTATGCACAAAAGAGGAGGGCGGTGAGAAGGGGGAAGGGGGAGGGGAGAGAGAGAGCGGATGCATCTGTGGTGCATTGACATCTACAGGCAAAACCACCGCACTTAGCAGAGGCGCAGGCAGTCAGTGTATGCGTACGACGATTGTTCTACATATACACAAGTGTGTGTGTGAGTGTGTGTGTGTGTGTGTGTGTAAGAGTGTGTACACACTGGCGGCAGCGACACGTTATGGGGCATATAAATAGATAATGGTCGATATTTGCTCAGGCCGCAGTCGGTGTATTTTGGCATAATTAAAGACAAATAATGTGCAGATACACATGCACATGTATCTGGCAGATAAATAGAGTGAGTGAGGGAGAGCGAGAGAGGAAGAGAAAGAGAGCGAGAGATAGGTACACCTGCAAACGTGCCATTAGCAGCCGATTTTGCAACTATGTATATATGTTAGTAAATTTATTGTCGATGCCAGCACATGTTAACACCCATCCCCCCCATTCACCCTTCCACCCTGTTTCAGTCAAGGTAGCTGTAGCTGTAAATGCATCTACAGTTTTAGCTGTATCTGTAGCTGTATTTGCAGATGTATCTCTAGTTATAAATGTATCTCTAACTGTTGCTGTAGCCGTATCGGCTGCTGTCAAGCAACTTTAGCTTTTTTCTTGGCAATTTTAGCTGTGTTTTACAATTTATTTTTTATTTTATTTTCTTTTTTTTTTTATTTGACATTTTTTTAGTTGTATTTTTATTTTATTTCTTATTACTTATTTTATTGTTTCTTTTGACTTATTTCCTTTTTTTTCTTTTTTCTTTTTTTTCATTTTGTTTTATATTTTCTTTATACACATTTTTTTATTAATACTTTTTTTTTTTATTTTTTTTTTTTTTAATTATTTTTTAAACTTTAGCCAACTTTTGATTTGATTTTTTGATTGATTTTTTCTTTCTGTTTCCCACAACAATGGCGGACACAGAGATAGAACGAGAGAGCGAGAATGATAGAGAGATGCCAACAAGATGGCAGACCAGGGCCATAAACATAAGAACCATAAGCTCTTCCTTCCTTACTTCCTGCCTGCCTTTCAATTCTTATCCACATCCATCCACCGCCTTTAGCCATCAACAGCCGCCGCCCCTGTCTGCCAGGGGTGGTGGTGGTGGTGTTGTGTGCGTAGATAAAGGGCGGAAGGGGGACGGCGGCACTTGTGGGGCTTGTAAATTGGCCAGGCACATGGTTGCGCGTCGTGTTAGGGTCAGTCAAGGCACAGGTTGCTTCTCAACTTTCCCAGCTGCAAATTAACGAGTTTTCCTCTCTCTCTCTCTTACTCTCCCTCTCTTAAAAATACGCTCTCGCTCTCTCTCTCTGCCAAGCCGCATACAAAGGGCAGAGCAGACGTAGACGACGCCATAAGCATCGCATCGCAGCTTGTGTAACCTGATCTTAACACACACACACACATAGGGAGGGCAAGACAGCGTGTGTGCGAGAGAAAGAGAGAGCGAGAGCCAGAACAAAGCGCTGTCCAATATTTCAAACGAGATCTCCTTGTCCCTTACCCAGAGGCCACAGCAGAGGCGAACGGGGTCGGGGTCGGGGCCGAGAGAGATCGTAGTACAAGCTATAACTGCGCAGCAAAGGCAACAAATAGTTTTGTTTTACTCCTCTACCTCCCTCTGTCCCTCTCTCTCTCTATCTTCCATTATCTAACCTTTCAAACGTATTTTATGTTTACACTGAATATACCCTACAAAATGTAGTAATTTCAAGTGGCACAGATCGATTTATGAGGGTATAAAATAGGGTAAACAATCTACGCGTAATAGACCTCAAAAGTCATTGTAATATTTATATTTTTAGAGTATATTATTGCTTTCCAAAGCATTTGCTGTTTAAAAATTGTTGTTATTTTTCGAAATCAGGAAATTTAGGAATTATAACAGACTATTTCTAGTAAACTAAGCGATTTATGAAAAAACTTTATTTAATATTTTATGCTTATTTCACGAGTTCAGCAATAGTTTCGACTAACTGAAGTAATTATTTATGAAACTCGAGAACTAAAATAGTTATGCAAACATTTTATATAATCTTTTCTGTTTATTTTATAAATTTAAACAATTTTGCAAGAGGCTTGTTTCATGAAATAATTTTCCTTATAGGGTATTGCAATTTTATATATTATAATAAATGTATATTTTTGTTTAGAGCACATACGATCACTTAGTTGTATGTGTATGTACTAAGTAAGTATAATTTACAAGGTCTTGCTTTGGGTAAAAAGAGAAACAACAAAAACTATCACTGCACGCTTGAGCAAGCCGTATCGACATAATATAAAGCAGTGCAAAGTGTCGGCAAGAGTGTGTGAGTCGGAGCAGAGAGCGAGAGCGAGAGACAGGACAAGGCAGCAGCAGCCTATGGCAGGCCCAAGGTCCAGGGCCGACAACAACAGCGTGCAGAGAGCCCCAAAAAAATAAAAAAAAAAAAAAAAAAAGAAACCCAACTAAACGCGGCAAAACTCAACACAGGCAAGAGAAACTCAACACACACAGCGACAAAGTCAACACGGTGTGCACAACTGGAAACTCAACAAAGTGATGGAAGAAGGGGGGAGGGGAGGGGAGGGGAGAGAGATATAAAAAACACGCGGCGGCTCGCTTAGTTCGTTGATGACGTTGGCCGACGCCGCCGACGCCGCAGCTAACGTGTTGACCGTGACGACGACGTCGACGTCGCTGCCAACGTATTCAAACATTTTGCTTTTCTCTTTTGTTTTTGCAGAAATTGAATAAAAAAAGTAAGATAAAACAAAAATCAAATTCCTTTTTGCTCTCTGCTTAAATGCAGCTGAGAAAGAAGAGGATGCAGAGCGCGGAAGAGCAGGAGAAAGCAGTAATGAGAGCAGCAGCAGCAGCGCGGAAGTGAGGGGCAAGGGGGCTGAGCTGACGCCGCTTTGGCTTATGTCATTCAAGTTTACTTTGACTGCGACGTCGACAGCGACGTTGAGAGCATATCAGCAGCAGCGCACGTCAAATAATTTGATAGACTGAGGTGAGGAGGGTGGGAGAGAGAGAGAGAGAGAGAAGAGGGTGTGCTTAGGTGCTGCCGATATGCGCAATAATCTAAGTCACGCTCTCTCGCCCTCACTCTGCCTCAGAGACAGAGAGAGAGAGCGAGGTTTCTAGCTTGATCTTGGTGTGGGGAATTTCTACTACGATGCTACTATCTAAAATTTAAAGTGCGTAACAGCAGAGAATGGCGCGATAAGGCGTGATAATACAAAAAATAAATAAGTAATAATAATAATAAACAAATCTTGCGCAATTGTTTAGCAAAAGACGAACACGCCTGCTTCCGCATCTTGGCGCTGCAAACGGCACGACTAAAAGATGCCCTGTAGGCGCTGCTCGAAAGTGTGGAAAATATTTGGCTGCCTAACTGCAGTATTTCTAGTCCGTTTGTTTTGAAATTTGGTATATACACGCATCTAGTCTACATCTATGTGTAGGTGCGGGCAGCAACATTATAACTACAATACTTTGCCTAATAAAAGCAAATAACCTTTCTGCCTGAGTGTAGAGTGTGACAGACTGAATTTCAAATAAGTTGCAGTAGCATATGGCATAGGGCAAGCTACAAGCCAAAGTTCTTATCTCTAGCTTCTCTTATAGTTGAGATCTGTGCGTTCAAACAAACAAAACAAGGCTCAAGCGCAGCGCCTAGAGCTTGTGGGCCACGCCTTCTGCTGCCAGTTATACACAAAGTATACCTTTTTGCGCAGTGTATAACACTATTCGACATGAACTTTACAATGTTTTGTTCTTTTTCCTGTTTTATGTCTTCTTATCGCATACTTTGTGTGAAATTGAAATTGAAACTGGTTTTTATGCTGGAAGAGAAAACGTTTTTCAAACAGATTTCCAAGGAAATTACAAAAAGCTTAAGAAAGGAAACGCACTAAGCCACGTAAACTGATTTCAAGGGAAAATACACAAGATAAAGTATCTGGCAGATACAGTAACTTATAGTTGAAAGAAACAAGCAAGAAAAGCTACGACTCTCGATACAACTTGGATGAAGGGTTGTGCGTACACACAGCACACACACAGCACACACACAACACACACACAGCACACACACAGACCCATGCGTGTGTATTTTGTGGTTATGCTGGTGACGATGCCTTGGCATTAATGGTGTCAATGGATTTGGTGGTGTCTCTCTCTCTCTCTCTGTCTTTCTCGCTGTGTGTGCGGTGGTTGCAGCTCTTCCCGGCTTCTGCTTCTTTTTCTTGCTGCTTCTTCTTCTACTTCTTGGCTGGTGGTGACTTTGCCCGAAAAAAGCAAATACACGGTATATTCATTTGTGCAACTCGCCAACGCTTTTCTTGCTTTGCACAGGGCGAAGGAAGCAGCGTGGCCGATAGTAACAGTTTTTAGTGGATGGTTTGGATGGTTCGAATGATTTCGCTGGTGGTGGATGGTTTAGGCAGCCTGTAGGCTTGATATGGCCACGTTGTTATCGGGGGGGGGCCGGGCAGTGGGAGTGGCAAGGTGAGGAGAGGCGAGAAGGAAGCTACGGGTTAAACAACATCATCATGGCATTTGGGTGGTCGTAGAACTTGGGAAGCGCAAACAAAGGAAAGCCCGGCCCGGGAGACGACGACAACGCATCATCAGAGGCAGCAGAGTCCGATAAGAGCGCGGCGGCAGTCCAACAACAAATTTGATTGCAGCCAAGAACAAAGAGCGGCGGCAGCAGCAGAAAACGCCTCAACAACAACAACAGCAACAACAATGGCAACTGAAAGTGCAAGAAATATAAATTAAAATCTGGCAACAATGCGGGCAGAAAGGGAGAGGGAGAGGGATAGAGAGGGAGGGAGAGAGAGAGAGAGAGAACTAGCAATTCGTAATGGAAATAAAAATAATTAGTGTGATACAAAAAAAAGTAGCAAAGGGAAAGTCGCAAGCAGAGAAGCTGCAGCACAAAACAGATGCAACCACAGCAACAACAACAACTGAACAAACAACAAAAGAGGCAAACGAAAACGAAACAGCAGAATAGCAGGATGAAAAAAATAAACAAGAAAGTGTTTACCCACGCTATAACGCAGGTTTTGATACCCTTAGCAATCGCAGATTACGACTGATTGTGTTCTTTTATATTTTTTGAAATAGTTTCCTTTTATTTTATTGTTATTTGTTTAGTTGTATTTTATTTTTAATATTCGGGTATAGTTTTCAAATTTTCTTTAATATATTTCAATATCATAAATATTCGATAATAGTATACATTAATTTTTGTTAATTATCAATTCTATTGTGTCTTACTAGTAAGGGATTGGGTTATCCCGTTTTTCTGTTTTTCCAATTTTTATTAGTTTGTGATAGAGCATTATTTTTAATTGTTTTATTTTATTTTATTAATATAATATTTATTTCTCCAATTTTTATAAGAATAGATAATAGTTTTCACATTATTTTTTTCGCGCATTGCAAACATCTGCAAAAAATGCATATACCCTTACTGCAAGAGAGTATAAAAAAATAAAAATTCTTATCAGTCCGTCAAGTTTTAAAATGCTCCTTCCCTTTTTTTTTCATTTTTTTTCTTTTACTTTTTAGCATGACGCAAAGTGAAAGACCGGGAAGAGGCAACAAAGCAAATGCTGCGCTGTAGCTGGCTCTGTCGCTGCGGCGCTGCTGCTGCTGCTGCTGCTACCGGGTACAGTTGGTCAAGCAGCGAGAAAAGAGTTAAAAGCAAAACGAGTGTATTCATTACACACTATACATATACAACATTAATATTGTTATAGTTGTTGTTGTTGCCTTTGTTGCTGGGAAACCCTTGAAATGCATTTTCACACTTTTCATTAACTGCAAAATAAGAAAAATATATAACGTAACACATGCCGACGCACGCCGCCGCAGCGCTGTTTACTGTTAACCTGCTGCTGCTGCTGCTGCGCTCACTCACACACACACACACACACACGAAGTGCACACGCTCTCTTCTACTCACTCTCTCTCGCAGCCTGCAAGGGCCCAAAAAACCCAAGCCAAGCGCTCATTTAGTTTTTTCTTAATTTTTCTGTGCTTCTTCTGCGCTGCGTTTTGTTTGCTCTCTCTCTCTCTCTCTCTCTGCTTCGCTTACATTTTCTTGTTTGAAACACCCGGCAACGCTGCCGCAATGCAACTAGTTGGCGTCGGCGCTGGCAGCGCAGTTTGCGACGCAGCGTGCATTGTTTGTGTTTGCGCGCATAATACAAAAATAATTAAAGAAAGGAAAAAAATATTCTGCTGTTTGTATTTACAACAATTTATTAATTTGCGCGCTCTTGTGCAATTTCTTTCTCTCTCTCTCCCTTCCTTTGTCGCACACAACATATTGAAAATAGTGTGACAACACACACGCCGACACACACACACACACGCACGCACGCGCGCAGGCAAGGCAACAAAGCATAACAAAGGCAGCGGCGCTGTGAAACACACATGGACACGATAACATAAAACGATAATCAAAGCAAATTAAACTAAACAAAGCTCGAAAAAAGAATGAAAAAAAAGTAAACGAAAAACGTAGAAAAAACACAACGAAAGAATTTTTATGTGTGTATGTGTGTGTGTGCGAGTGTGCAAACAATTAGCAATAGACAGTAAAAGAAAGAATTGTGTTCAAATCGCCATCTTGTCGCTCCCTACTCTTCCCCACACGCAACCACGTGTAATCGCAGCAAGCTGCGTGTGTGTGTGTGTGTTCACGCCTAACTTAACTTACTTGCCCCCGATGCTGCGCCTCCTCTAAGACACACCCCTATTATAACATATCATTTTCGCTAAACAGTTGTGCAACATTTTTCCCCAAACACAGCCAGGCACACGCATGGTCAGTCTATAAGACGCATGGTCACTCTAGTTCACTCCCAAAAATAGTTTAGTAGATTGACCATAAATTGTATATCTTTGCAAACAGCTAATACATCCTCTGCGCACTTTATATAGTTTATAATTTTTTTTTTCTGCATGGTCACTCTAAATTTCTATTAAAGCCTTGCACTTAATGTACCCTACTACCAAGCAGAGTATTTTGCAGAAATAATAAAAAATACTATATAACATGATATGCGATTTTTGTTTTGGTTTATTAATTGGTTTCTTATCAATAATGATAATTTTACAACCAAAATGCGAAACGTGATACGAAACGTACGTGCAGGTACGTCAAGAGATAAGACAAGACAAGAATCTACTAAGCAAGACTAAGATAATCCCATTGAAAGCTTTTATTTTTTGTTAAATACTTGAGATAGTCTATCTAATATTATAGTAAACAATTTTCGATTAAATCAAGAGTGAGAAAAATAAAAGGCTAGGCTTAGCAAAGGGTACAATTAGTACTTTGTTAAAGTCAAAAACGTCAATTTCTAGCGAAAGAGAAAAGCTAAAAGTTGCTAAATATTTTGCTAGGGGACCGAAAAAAATGAAGTTGGAAAACCTAAAATATTTTTGCAAATTTATCGCTAAAACTCTGTAAATGTTATAAAAATATATACATAGGACTATAAAAATTGTATGAATAAATAGGCAAACATTTTTTTTTTTTTTAGTTAAATTTTTTGGATAAAATAGCGCTTCCCGCAACTCATGTACTTTACCCGCATTTCGCTATCAATAAGTGCTAAATTCAACGTCATTTTTTTTCCTGAAACAATCGAATAAAGCAAAGAAAGCCAACTGCCTATAAATGCTGAATTTCCGCTAAGTAAGTAATTTATGAATTCAACTTTATTTAAGTCAAATAATTTATTAAACGTCAAATTTAAAGACCTTTTTTTAAATAAGCGAAAAAAAAATAGCGGAAAAAATCCAACTTCATTTGTAATAAAAATTCAAGAATGATTTTCTTCCCTAGTTGTCTCACAATAAAAGCCAAATTTGACTGGGTAAAATTGCCAAAACGACAGCAATGGGTACAATAGAGTACACGGTACAATTGGAACCTCGTAATAAAAATATGGTAATAGTCGAATTGTACTCACTTCTCGCGATGCAGCAGACAGATGCGATCCTTGGCCACTTTCAGTTTCTTGGCTATAATCTTCTTCAGGCTTTCCACGTTAATATGCGGCTCGACGCTGACGGCGAAATTGCCGCCGGTTGTTGTACTGATATTTAGGTTAATCAATGCGTTAGCTGTGCCTCCTGCTGGCGTAGCGGGGGCAGCAGTACCGCAGCCATTTGCAATTGTTGTTGTTGCAGGGTTGTTGTTGGAATAAGTCCTGTCGCGCAATAGATCGCTGGAAAAGCGCACCATGGCACTTGGCCGTCCGTTTTTGTTGTTGCTGCCGCTGCTGCTGCCGTTGCTGCCGGCGTTAACTTTGTTGCTGCTGCTGTTGCCATTGGAGCTGTTGCTGATGCTGCTGTTGCTGCCGCTGCTTTTGTTGTTGCTGCTGCTGCTGCCACACCCAGCTGCATTCGTTGTTGCTGCTGCTGCTTCGCTTTGGGCATTGGCATCCGTTGCGGCCTTTGCCGCATTCGTTGTTGTTGTCGACTTATCCATCATTGAAACTTGCTCGCATACAAACGCACAGCGAGAGAGGCACACACACAGACAGACACTCTCTTACTCTCTCTCTCTCTCTTAGTGTGCCAACAAGAATTTGTGTTTTATTTGAAGTGAAATATCCAAAAATAACAGCAAAAAAAATTAAACAACAATTGGATAGCACACACACACTTTAAAACACACACACGCACAAGAAAAAAATGTGTTTGAAAATCGCGTAAGGGCAAGACCGACTGCGGCTGCGGCGAAGATAGGCAGCGTTGTCAGCGTCTGCGGCGACAGCAACGACGGTTGGTAGTGGTGCGCGCGACTGCGACTGCGGCGTTGGTTCAATCGATTTTGTATACACACCACACCTTATGCACACACTGGCACATTCGCACACATACAGCAAGACGTAGAGACATAAACGCACACGCACACGCACCGAACGACGAAGAGCAACAACGTCAACGTTAACTTCAACGTTGACGGCAACTGCGCTGCTACTGCTGCTGCTTTGAATTTTTTGTCTATTGCTGCGCGACGACGGCGAATTGAGTGCTGCGGCTTCTGCTGCTGCCGCTGCTGCTGGCAAAGTCAGTTAGACAGTCGTTTTTTTTTTTTGGCTGGCTTGTGGAGGCGGGGTTGGGCGCGGGTGTGTGCGAGCGACGACGCGTGGTAGGCTTTTATTTATCGTTGCTTTTTTGTTGTTCCTCTCTCTGTCTGTCGCTCTTCGGTTGCTCGTCGATTGCGAAACAGTTTACAGTTTCACACGCACTGCTTATGCTCCTTATGCTGATGCTGCTCTCTCTTATTCCACGACGTCTTCTTGGTTATGTTTTAACTGTTGCTCTCTCGCTGCTTTCGGCGCTGCTTATTATGTAGTTGCTGCTGTTGTAGTTGTAGTTATATGTGCATGTGTATTTACGTAAGTACGCCAGGTACGCATGAGTTTGATGTAAGTATTTGATAAACAGTTACGGCTTGTAACGGTTTCGCCTCTCCACTGCGGGAATTTGAATTTGTACTTGTTACCACACACGCACACACACTAGCGCGGAGACACTGATGCTTCTCTCTCTCTCTCTCTCTCTGTCCGTCTCTCGTAGCTAGTTGAAGTGGTCGAAGAGTCAAATTGCAAGCGACGACGACGACGGCGGCCAACAAAATAAAATCCAACAAACGCACACACTCACACACAGCAGGCGACGACAACAACGAACAGTTACAAATCTGAATATCGCGCACCGAGCGTGTCACACAACCGCCTCGTCCGGCTTTGCTTTGGCTTCTGGCATTTCGATGACATAGATTTTCAAACAACAGACACGCGCGTTTCTATCGAAATCGACACTGTTCAAAAATATAACATCAACGACCGATAACAGAGTTCGAATATTTAACATTCCGCCATGCCGAATACAACACTGTGCACAAAACGCCATCTACTTCAAACCGCAGAGTTGCATGCGCCTGCCAACTGTCAAAACTGACAAACGGAAGTGACCTTCTTGTGCACGGGCGAAGCAGAGTTCTTTTCGTTTAAAGGTCTCCTAGGCGAAAGTTGTGTTTTCTGTGCATTTTCACGTTTCGTGTCAAAAACTTAAGACTTAAAGTAAGTGTTGGTGTCGAAAAATTAACCGCAAATCGAGGCAAAATACAGCGCGCAGCGTTTGTGCCGCAATTCAATTGCATTACGCTGCCGATGCCGAAGATTTTTAGCGATTACACCTCCACGCAGTCGGAATGTTTTGATTAATATTTGTTTTTTTTTTTCTGTTTCTGTTTGTTTTTTTTTTTTAGCATGCGTTACGTGGCTGCATACCTGTTGGCTGTCCTCGGCGGACAAGAGAGCCCCGCCAATGCCGATCTGGAGAAGATTCTCAGCTCCGTCGGTATTGAGGTCGATGCCGAGCGTCTGACCCGTGTCATCAAGGAGCTGAAGGGCAAGAGCATCGATGATCTGATCAAGGAGGGTCGCGAGAAGCTCTCGTCCATGCCTGTTGGTGGTGCTGCCGCTGCCGCTGCCCCCGCTGGCGGTGCACCAGCTGCCGCTGCCGGTGGCGATAAGAAGGAGGCCAAGAAGGAAGAGAAGAAGGAGGAATCCGAATCCGAGGATGACGATATGGGTTTCGCTCTCTTCGAATAAGCTAAACCATCTTTTTCGTAGTGCAGACGGCAGCCATAACAACTGAGGTATGTACGAAAGCCACGCCGAACGTTGGCGGAAGAGAGAAAGGGAGGAAGCGGTACGCGGCGGTACTGGCAATTGTTTTGTGATGAACCCAAACTTACACCATCTTTCGACTGATAAAAAACGTTGATGTTATACAGTTTTCAACTGATACAATTGCCAGAATAAATCTCAATCCATCAGCTGTGCCTGCTCCTCCTTCTAGAGACTTCTATGCATCTTTATATATATGTTTTATTATATGAGGCTAATGTTTTCCCATCTCTTTTGCATTTGCAGGTCAGCCGGCGGACTTAACATCAATCTGCCGTTGCACAGTGGGCACACATTGCTCTAAAATGCCGTTCAAAATTTGTTTTTTACCATCCAACGACAAATATACAAAACAGACAAACCACTAAAAAACAAAAACCAAAAGAAAAGCTTAAAGTTGAAAACATTTATTTCTATGAAATAAAAAATCTGTGTTTACACTTTATATACGGTTTTGCGCATATATAATGTGTAGTGTTTTTTTTTTTACCCCTCGATATATGTATATATATTTTTTTTTTTGCCATAGTTTTTCAAATAAAACTAACTGTGATTCCATAATACCTAACCCAAAACGAGCGAGAGCACTGCATTTCTAGACGAGCACGTGGAGCAGGCGAAGATTCTCTATGCTATATGTGCTATAAACCCAATATATTATCTTTACAAAGAAGGCATAGCTAGTGGGCGAGCAGCTGCAAAGATCCGGAAATACTTAAGATCCTTTTCCTAGGAAAACAATGCACTTTTCGAATATACAGGGAAAATGCTCAAGGAAACGGATTATTTTTTCTCTGAGTTGTAGTACTTGCTATAAATTATTGTATACATATATGTTCAGGAACTGCGCTAGCATATATATATTTATTTTAGTTGCTTGTATATTTTAGCTTGTTTTGGAAAGTTTTTCCAGAGAATTGTGTGTGTTTTTATGGAGGAAATAGTTGTAGAAATAAAATGGGACTTTAGATGGATAATTCAGTTTTATGGCAGCTACAGACCTTACAGCGCTTCAGACATTTAAGGCTTCATGCTTCAATGTTGCTTGCACATTGTTTAAGTTAATTGTTTTATAAAGAATTTTGAAACTATCAAGAAATCTGAAAGAACTACAAGGAACTTGCTGTGCTTGATAATATATATATATATATAAGGTATATATACTAAGCCAGTAGCATGCCATTTTCCCACGAATCTAGGTCAAGATCAACGCACGAGACATGGGCAGGGGCAAGAGGAAGAGCTCGGGCACGTGCTGCACGCTTGTGTATAAATACTAGAGTCGATTCTATATATATACAACAGATCCATAGTTTCAACAATTATTTAATAGGTTCATCGTTTGCCTATCGATAACAACAATAGAGTCGGCCAAAGATCCAAGTCTACCGTTTGCAACGATCCTTGTCCTCCTCGAGTATGAAGTCCTCCTGCGTGTATTGTTCGCGCTGCTCACGCGACAGCACCTGCAGCTCGTCGTAGTCGGGCTGCGTCGCTGCTGCCCAATCCGTGTCCAGTTCCCGTCGATGCTTCTTGCGTTCGGGCGTCTGTTTGCGTTCTCGTCGCTTGGCCAGAAACGCCTCGAATTTGCTATTCGATGTTTCCAGATCGACGCCGGCTGCGGCCAGCTTGCGTTGCACCTGCTGCAGTGCATCCGTCGGCGAGGGCGGTTGCTCAAGTTGTTCCAGCTGCTGCCGATGCTGCTCCCAGGACTGCTTGGACTTGCGCATCTTGGTCAGTATCTTGTCCATAATCAGACGATGATCGAGCCCGAGCACATCGTGTCGCATTTCGGGCATAGCTTCGCTGCACGGCAACGGATCGGCCACGCAATTGCCATAGAACTCGTGTCGCACTGTCTGAGCCACATCGTAGCCATGTCTCATCTCATCTCTCTCGCAATCCGCATCCTTCGCTTCGGCTGAGCTCAGATTGAGCGTGCGTAGAATGCCTTCAACGTTGTTGATATTGCTGCCGGTTTTGTCGCGCACGAACCTGATGCGCGGCACCTCGCCCATGAGTCGCAGCTGGGACAGCTCGTGCCGCAGTTGGCCACTGGCGCGTTGCAGTGCCGCCTCGAGCGCGGCATCGTTGTGCACATCGCCGCGACCAAGCCAGTAGACATTGATGCACGCGAAGTCCGAGGAGATTTTGACGCGCGACACCTGCATGCCGCGTCCGAGTATACATTCCGCCGCGTCGCCGGTGGCCAGCAGATCGGTGATGTGCGTCATGAACAGTTTGTTCAGCACGGACATGCGACGCGTGTTGTGTTTGGAGCCCGGCGAGTTGCTGCTTTTGCCAAACTGCGATGCCTGAAAGATAACGCTGGGCGGCTGATAGCCGCTGCCGTAGCCACTGCTTACATCCTGGGCGCTGGGATACCAACGTTTCTTCGAGCCCGCAACGCGATTGCCAAAGAATTTGCCCAAGATTTTGCTCTGGCGTGTTGCATTCGCGCTGCTCGTGCCGCTGCTCTTGGCGCGCCTGGCGACGGCAGCAACGAGTGCAGGGCGTACGGCATGTAGATTGTGGCAATTTATCGCATTTTGTTGCAGCGCGCACAGGCGCAGGTTACGCAACATTGGTCGATTGCTTTTGTTTTTCGTTTGTTGTTTTGATACTATAGTATTTTATTTTGTTTTGCAGGTTTTGTTTACTTTGGCTCGAGTATCGATAACAATAACAGCGCGTGCATAACATTGCAATGGCGAGGGCTGCCAACTGGTTGCAAATGAAAAGCTATCGAATTAAATTGTAAATTATATAAAAAAAAAAAGTGTAAGAATACAGAAAAATTGCACATGCAGCGTGCATTTAAAATTTTTTAGCAATTTAAATAAACGCAGCACAAGCACAAGCAATTTTAAATTGCTTAACATAGGTCTGTTAACGGCAGCTTAACATGTGTCCGCGTTAACAGTTGCGATGACTGACGATAACTATCGACAACAGCAGCAGCAGCAGCATAGCCGAATAAGCAAAACAACAACAAACTGCAATGCACATTTATTTACAAACTAATTTGTTTAACGTGTTTCGCTAACGCCTGATGTGAGTTGATGCCGCAGCAGCAGCTATGTCCGTGTGATTGACTAAAATTGTCGCAGCGGCAGCAGCAGCAACGATAACAATAACAATAGCAATAAAAATAACTACAAATAGATTCAATTTTAATTGAAATTTATTTATCGCAATAGTTGTTGTCCGGTCTACGCTGTCGTACTGAGAGACATCCCCAACCAACCCCCCACCGCCGCTCGCCCAGCTCCAAGCGTTTTGCGCGACCGATGAATTTCATTTTATTTATTAATTAAACGAAGAAGGGGCTCGCGCCGCACGGGCCTGATGAAGCAAACGGCATAAAATCGAATCGAAACTTTTGATGATGATGGAAAACATTAATTGGCAGCAATAAATGTGCCCAATACAATTGAATCGCAAGCGCAATATCGAGCAGGAGAGAATCAATTCGAACGGATCATCAATAATAATCGTCGGGCAGCCGCTGGCGTGGAGTGACACGATCTCGCGCATGTTCAAGCAGGATGGAGGACGAAATGAATGCGGAGTTCAATAACGAGAAGAAGGTGCTGTGCGAGAAGATCATACGGGACATCAATGCGGTCTTCCACAAGGATGCCGATCTGTCAGTCAAGTCGAATTTAATATATATACATATATATTTTATGCTCTCCCGCGCTCTCTTGCAGATCCTCGTTTGAAATCATACCCAAGGAGACGAACTGCAACAAGTCGCCGGTGGTGCATGTCGAGCACAATCTTGGCCTGGAATCGTGGTGCGCGCAGCATGTCTACGATCATGCGCATCGCACGTTAATCTCGCATCGTCGCCAGACCATGCAGCAACAATTGCGCACGCTGCAGCAGCAGCAGCAGAGCGACACGCTGGCCAAGTATCTGAACGTGGCGCTGCTCATCAATCCGGACGTGACAACATTCTGGCACATACGTCGCCAGCTGGTGCAAAAGAATCGTCTGAGTATCAACAAGGAGCTGCAATTCTCCGCTCTGGTGCTATCCATGAAACCGAAATCCAACGAGGCATTCGCCTATCGTCGCTGGCTCTACTCCTTTCAAAGTGAGTAGTGTGTGCGATAGTGTGTCTCGCTCTATATCGTGTCTCCCTCGCTCTCCCTCAACCTCTCTCTCTCTCTCTCTCTTTCTGACAGGCGCCGATGCCATCGATTGGCCGCACGAGATTAGCATTTGCGAGCGTGCCGCCGATCGCTGTGCGAGCAACTATCACGCCTGGTCGCATCGCCAGTGGGTGCTGCAGAATGCGCCCTGCCTGCTGCAATCGGAGCTGATGCGCACGGAGAAGTTCATACGCAAGCACATAAGCGACTATAGCAGCTATCACTATCGCCAGGTGCTGCTCGGTCGCGCGTACGAGCTGTGCTTCCATGGGGCCGACAAGGCGCAACTGGAGCTGGGCGATTTGCGCGAGCTGCTCGTGCAGTACGAGCTGCTGCAGGCGAACAGCAGTGGCACTGTGGCGGACGTGGCCGAGGAACTGCTGCAGCTGCTGTTGCCCAATCTGAATCGCAGCAGCATCAGTGGCCAAAGACTACACTCGTTTCTCTATTGCTGCAACGTGGCGGCACACGATATGCGCATGTGCGCGGAGCAACGTGCCACGTACGGGGCACGCGATTGTTTCGAGCTGCATCGTCGTGCCGCGCTCAAATTCGTTGTGGAGCAATCGGTTCGTTTGCTGAGCGGATTGGCCAGCGGGCCGGGTCTCTATCTGGCGCCTGCCAGCGGCAGCCACGCCGACGAGCTCCAATCGCATCTACGCAAATTCGACTACGAATCGCATCCGTTTCTGGTCGCCGTGCGACGTGCCGAGTTCGCGCTGGGCGACAAGCACAAGCGTTGGTGCAATATGCATCTCAATTTTGGCTATCAGGATTAGTGGAGTCAGGCAAACCCACACACACACACACACACATAACGCACCTATGGAGGCTGTTTCGTTCTCGCGGCAGAATCGAAAACAATAGACTATACTCTCGAACCAATCCAAACCCCATGTGAAGTCCATACCTCAAGCAACCTTGTTTAATTGTTCAGCTCAAAGCATTATGACTCGAAATTGCAGCAAATTGGCCGCACTTGGACTATATATATTCTTGTATATATATATATGCTAAGCGTTCACTGTATTTACATTCAACTAGACCGTATTCCTCTCTCTCTCTCTCTCTCTCTATCTCTCCCCCCACCCACTACAGCAATGACAACTCCTGTGCATTTCACTCGAGATATATATATATAATATAGTAGCTATAGTCCGTCTATATCTCGCGTTTCAAATAAATATGTATTAAATGCTCTAATTAGTCTATACAGTTTGAATAATACGATTTGTTAGCCAATTTGCAGTTAGTATTTAATAAATCGAGAAAATAATTATAAACCAAAAATAAATAAATAAATAAAATATAAATGGGGTAAACCCGTTTCGAATTTCGAATATCTTCGGCGTTGAATAGGTATAGCTCGGCTGACAAGCTGAGCAAGTTTTGCGGGTTTGTGATTTACTTTAAACTAGATTTTACAGTCAAAAATTAATAAATATAATACATTAATATGCTATTTCACACTTTGATATAGCATTAAAGTTCTTAGGTTACCTGTTTTTTTTTATTTTTTTTTTTTTTTTGAACAGCAGGCTTTTGTCCATCGTCTGAATGTGAATATAGAGGGAAATTGGTGAATTTGGAACTAAGTGAACTTTGGAACGTGTGTATATCATTACGATATACATTGTATATAGGTTGTTAAAAAAAAACAAAAGTTTTCTTCAGTTTTCTAAATCACTAGATACCCATGGCTCAGAAAGATTCGAACGTGCAGCCGAATCAGTTAGACGAACGCATTTTGCTGGACAATAGAAGCTCGTGCGGCAATGTCGTTCGCTTGGAGCGCATGGAAGATGGAAATTTATGCGTTCCCAATTTGAAATACATAAGGACTTGCATGCGAGACATTTTAAGTCAGATCTGGAGTGCTGATTTTATCGAGAGACAGCGGGAAGGACATCAACGGGACAATTCGCCAGCTAGTGAATCGGTTGAGGACTATGAGAATGAGATACCAAATTCGCATGTCAATTTCATCGATTACTATGACATGTAACAATTAAAATAATTGTCAACGATTTTAAAATGCTGATAATTACGAAGAATGGATAAATAAATGAATAAATTTTAAAATTAGCAAAAAAAAAAAAAAAACTAACAATTTTTGCAATTTGTATTTCGATAGAAATTGGTATTTTAAATCGATTGCATGCAAAACAGAAAAACTGGTCACATCGCAGTGTTGCACGCCAGCTATCGATATATCGATATGCGGTATTCATCCCTCGAAAGTTGTGGCTAGGAGTACGCAAAGAACGCTGAGGCAGGTAAACGGCGGACAGCAAGCGCAGAGCGCAAAACGCATCCAAGGAAAACACAAACAATAACTACGATAACACAGAAAATAGACAATTTTATACTACAAATGTTTGGTTCGTGTGTGCACGTATTGTGAATTGTCAATTGTCAACGGGATTGCAAGCAAAACGTATACGAAAAGAAAACAATAACATTCGGGTTGTGCGGCCGACAACAACGTTCTCAACACTTGTAGTGGTCGTAGTGATGCATTTACTGTAAAATCAAAATTAACCGTTTCGTTTGTGTTTGCGCGTGAAGTTAAAACGCTGAAAAACAGTGAAGAAAGTGAGTGAAAGCCAAACTACTTAATATTAAGTAAGTGCAATAGACACACACACACACACGCGCGCGCATCTATTGTGCAATTAGTGAAAAGCAGTTAAATATTGTCAGTTTACCTACTAGCTGTACGCGGAACATACGGCATAGTCGGCCAGCGGGTAGGGTAGCGCAGGGCATGCGGTTGTCTCTGCTGCTGCTGCGTCTGCATGCTTGCATGCGCCTGTGTGTGTGTGTGTTTGCGTTTGCGTTTCATATGCAGCTGGCTCTCTTCTATCGCGCTGTCTAGTGGTGCGTGCGCTACTCGTATCTCTTCCTATGTGTGCGTGCGTGCGTGTGTGCCAGTGCACAATAAGAAGAAACAACAAAACGCAATTACTGCAAATTGTTAAATTAAATATTAGCCACATCGCAGTAAGACAAAACAGCTGCTTGGCCAAATTCGATTTGCAAATGTCCTTGACACGATTACGATTTCCGATATGCATTCGTGGGTGACGCGAGACATGGTTAGAGTGAGAGAGAGAGCGAGGGGAGGTGTGTGCCTATCGATTGCCGACGCTCTCGCCAAAAAGGGGTGGAAAATGAACGAGTTTTATTTTTTATTTTTTGTATTATTTTTTTAAATTATTTTCTCAACGCATTGTTTTTGTTGTTCTTGTTTATCATGTCGCTTATCAAGTTCTCACGCACATTACTTGCCGCTGCTGCTGCCGAGCGCAACCGCAGCCCACAACTGCCGCCGGATACACACGCGCACACATACAAATGTATTTATAGTTCAAGTGCAACGTCTATCGCTGTGGGAGTCAATGCTTTGCAGCTGTGTGCGTGTGTGTGTACCCCAACAGCAGCGCTATCGGCAGCGCCAGTTGGAGACACTGCATTCCATATGCCTCATTCAACTCGCATCGCCTCCACTCGCCGCGCCACGCCTCGCCACGCCTTGGCCGATCTGTGCTGCGCTGCTCATTATCTCAGTGTCTATAAATGTCGAGAGCAGCGACTTTTCCTGACCTTCAGTTCACAATAAGAACGCTTCCAACAGCCCCCCGAACTACACAGGAAAATAACTAAACAAATGTGTTTATTTTTTCCTAAATTTATTGTTTGTGCCCAAAGCAAAAGTTGAACAAACCCGAACAAATCTAAAAAAAAAACACAATATTAGCTAAGATTCGATTTTCGATTTTCATGGCATTAGAACCATACTTGACCGAACACCCCTTTCCTTCAATTTGTCATGCTTTGATCGGGATGACAATCTGTGTGGCTGGCTACCTACACACCTCTTTCTGGCCATTCTTCCCCTATGCGACACGTTGCTTTCGCAACGTATTTAAAAAAAAAAAAAAACAAACCACACTCAATCAGTAAATTGATTTTCCCGTTTAAAATACTATTATAATCGCAACGCAACGTTTTATAGGGGAAGAAAATTGTTTTATTTTTTTTCATTTCATTTTTTATGTGGGCTTTATCATTTGAAACCTAGAAATTGTATGGTTTATTGCACTAATTGAGTTTAAATATTGATTTTATTCCTGTTTGCTTAAGATTGATTTGAATATTATTTAAGTTATGCTAGATAAGCTTTCAAACTTGACATGGCGAAGGTTTTTTGCGATAACCTTCGATTTCAAGCTAGAAAAAAATACGTTATATTTCTCTGATTCTTTTTTCATATTGATATTTTAGTATATTAATAATTGCATAGCCTAGCTGCGTTTTATTAAAAAATAATAGAAAGTATTGAAAAAAATATATATAACTAATTATGTTTTCATAGAAAATCCTTATTTATCTATATGTAATAGTTTTCCATAATTATAATTAAATTTTGACAGCACGTATGATATATTGCTATATGATATATTGCTTCAATTCGTTTTGTACTAGGTGCTGCTATAAGCAGCTATTGTACAAGTTTCAACAAAAATTAGCAACTAGTTTTTCATATAATAATTTTTTTCATTTTTTTTGTAAAAAAAAAAAAAACAAATATAATTAATAAGGTTGCAAATAGCTTTTCATAATTAATGCATATACAATTAAAAAAAACCCCAAATCTAATAAAATACCAATGACTTAGAACTATACGTAGAAATTTCAAATCGATCGATCGATCGATCGATTGTGCGTAAAAAATATTATGCGGGCTTGTTCCAAAGAAAATATTGCAGCTATACCATGGGTATTATTTTTTTTAAATGTTTGACGTGCGTTATGAAACCTGGATAAGTTTTTTTTTTTTTTTTGTGGTACTTTATATTTTAATTTCCCAGGGAATTCGGTGTTGTACATCAGCACAAGGGCTTCCAACGAACCTAATGCTGAGTAGCGGCCCCCTTTTTGCAGCCCAGTCAGACACACACACACACACGCATACGTAGAAAACAAACACACACTTGTTGCTTATCGTGGACTGGGCGGGACATGTTCAAACAGGCATGCATTGCCTGGATTGATGTCTGACTACGGGGCGATTTGTGATATGACTCAGTGGGCACAAACCCGCATTACTTAAGTCATGTTTGCATTACGCGATAAGCGAAGTTTTTCTCTTATCAGCAGTGCGAGCGAGCGAGAGAGAGAGAGTTGCATGCCACTCGCTCGCCGAAAAACGCAGCTAAATTACCTTACCGCAGGGGCGGGGGTGCAAGATTGTACCTGTAGCCCGTTGCTGTACCTGTTTTTACTTGTGCGAATTGTCGAAATTCAAACTGAGTTTCGAATCGTAGTCAGTCGGTCGCGTCAAGTCGCTCGAGTCGGTTGTTTGTTTTTCAATTTCCACATAAACTATATATATATTTCTCAAACTAACTGTGTTAACTCCATATATCTCCATATATATTTTTTCTATGCACTTCTAATTAATCAAGCTAAAGTCGAAGGTGCTCAGCAGCGTCGAAGTGTGTGTGTGTTTGAGATTTTTTTATGGGTGCTTGGCCAACGCGGAAGTGTTTCGAGCTGAGTGCATTTCACGCTACACTGGGTACGTATTAGCCGGTTTCAGCTGCAGCTAGCTGCCTGTCAGCCTGCCCAACTCCCCAGGCCTTGTTATGGCCACAGTTAACGCCCATTAACTAATTGCCACAGATCACGGCAGCGTCGCAGAGAGAATGAGCGGGGCCTGCATCTCTTCTGGCCGCGTGCCACAACTAGACAAAGTCGCGAATCTTCAGCCTCGTCTTCTTCGCATCTTCTCAGTATGCGCTGCGCATCCGTGGCGTAAGAAACATGCGAACAACATGACAGCCCAACACACATGGTGTGTGCGTGCGGTGTGTAGTCGTGTGTGTGTGTGTGTGTGTGTGTGTGTGTGTGTGTGTGTGTGTGTGTGTGTGTGTGTGTGTGTGTGTGTGTGTGTGTGTGTGTGTGTGTGTGTGTGTGTGTGTGTGTGTGTGTGTGTGTGTGTGTGTGTGTGTGTGTGTGTGTGTGTGTGTGATTGATACGCCCACTATCATCACACTATGCCCCACTATGCTCCCACTCTCTCGCTCTCTCTCTCTGTGTGTGTCTGTCTGCCTGTCTGCCTCTGTCTATTTATGGCTTTTCGGCCATGACTTCTAACATAAGCCTAGAACCACGTTGCGCAGAGACGCGACGTTGATTAATGAGCTGGCTTGCAAACTGTCGACCAAAAAATAAATTACAATTTTATTCAAATTCGAAAAGAAAAGTGTTCACTTGTTGCGACACGCAGATACCCTTTAAGTGCTGTGAAATATGAAAATGTTTTGCATAGTCAACTGCAGTGAAAGCGGAAAAAGCAGCCAAAAAGTTATTTAAAAAATGCTAAAGCATTTATAAAGAAAAAAAATTAATAAGTAGCCGGCTTTATTAAAAAAGCTGAAAAAGGCTAACATACAATTCTTAAAGTGGAATTGTATTTCTTTTTTGGTAATTATCAATCAAATCGAAAATGCGAATTATATTTTGAAAAATTCAGAAAACCTGCAAAAAAGCTAGTTTTGATGCGAAATCAGGCCTAATAAACTTCAAGTTTATTCTACAGATACCCTGTAAAATTTAATGATCTCCTAAAGTCTAGCAGTCACTTAGAAATACTAACGATTTGTATGGTATGCACAGCGTACACGCAAAGACACGTAAAACAAGCCAAAAAACATAAAAATCGATTTAAATTAACATTCTCTCCCTCTCTCTCTCTCTTTCTCTCGTTACAGCACACGTTTATATTGACTTATTTATATTTTCTACAAGAACTGAGGCAGAGGCAAAAAACAAAGAAGAAGAAGACTAATTAGAATACCTCTGGCCATAAAAAGAACATACCAAAATATCTTGGTATATTCTGAAATCGTATTTTAGCCTGTTTTCTAACTCGTGTTGCGTTACTCTGTTATTGGGATCGCGGAGGAGTTACCGCATCCACTTTTGTTAATTAATTTACAACACATTTGTGGATCCACATACAATCCACATAGATACACACACACTAACATAGATTGGAGGAGTAACACACAAATTGAACATGTTCAGTCCGGAATACGAGAAACGCATCCTAAAACATTGTAGTCCCGTGGCAAGGAATCTATTCGATAATATCGAATCATCAACAACGCCAACATCATTGGATCGTTTCATACCCTGCAGGTGAGTGAACCCTAACTCAGTGGGCAATGGCCCTTTAGGCCTACACCGCCCTCTCCCGTCCCGCTACTCTTGGTACCCTGGGTACAGGCCGTTATATTTGTCGCTACGTCATCTCTTCCGCTTTCGAGCGTGTGCAGCAACTACAAGAAGCCATAATACTCTTGCCGCCTGGTTGCGCCTCGTTGAACTAACGGAACCACAGAGTCAACAGCACCGACGAGTCGCACCCTGCCCTGCCCTGCCCTCCCCCCGGTCTCAATTTCCCAGCTTGTCTATAATAAAAACTCTTTAGAGGAAACCTGTTGCCTACATAGTCTCGCGGTGTTTTCCGCCGTGTACAAACAGCATGTAGCCGGCTTGTATCTCTCAGTGTGTATCTTCTTGTATCTCTCTCTAATTATAGTACACCACTACCACCATCCAAAAACATTTTACACCTTCTCTCTCGTAACATTGTTTTGTTTTTTCTATGTTCTTCCACTTTGTACCCAAAATTGTCGGATGATTACTTTCATTTCCTCATTGCCTCTCTACTTAAATCGTATTTAATCGCAGGAACTTGCTAAGGTTTCGATTATTTAAATATAGTATTTTCTTTCCCCCTTATACGATTTGCTCTCGCATACCATAGTATCCCAAATATTTGTACGCATAAAGCAATTTAATATTGCTTGACAAATTAATAGAGATTTTCAGATGATATAAGCCTAATTTAGGAGTCTTATCACCTGCTTTTCTTTGATTATTTGCCAAAGTAAGCAATTAAAAATTGCATAGATAGTTGGTAGGATAGATGGACAGACAGACAGACAGACAGACAGGCAGGCAGGCAGGCAGGCAGGCAGGCAAGCAGAGAGGCAGACAGAGAGACAGACAGACAGAAACTGGGCCTAACGAAAATGCAGATTGTTGGATGGATATTTAGAGACTGACATACATATAGAGGTACAGATAAAGAGAAAGAAGGATAGATAGGCTGAGAGATAGACGAACACATAGATGACCAGCCAGACTGGCAGACAGATTAACAGACAGACAGACGCACAGAAGACCGGAGAGAGTCAGGCAGAGAGACTGTGAAATGGACAGACACAAACATGGCCAAAACGACTTACTTAATGCAAGGAAACTCTCATCCCGAATTGTAAATATAAAATACAACTAATCGAAAGTCATAACTTTCTCAGGGAGTTGGGTTAGTATAAAAATACGATAATACTGAGAGTTAATTGAGGATTTCCCGCGAAGTTCCCCTTTGAGTTCTCTCTGTCTCTCTTTCTCTCTCGCTTCCACCCGCCACGCTCAATTACAATGCACCTGCCTCTGATTGAATTGTCGCTTAACCCACTGTGCTGGGGGAGGTCTGACAAGCCTTCGGCCCCTGCTGCAGCTCGTGTCAACAGGCACAGACATTTGTATGCCCCGAGATTATGATTGATTTATTGCGGGTGGAAGTGAGTACTTCAAATGCGTTTGCCAGATAAGTGTAAATTCTATAGAGAGAAAGAGAGAGAGAGGGGGGGGCGTAGGAAGGGGCAGAGCTGCTGGTGACGACGACAGCGACGCACATTGCATTCGTAAGCAGCTTGAGTTTTCGTAATGCAACCCCCCCCCCAATCACGCTGCTACCCCTGCCCCACAGCCCCCACCCAGCTCATTTTGTTGCTCAATTCGGTTTAGGTTAAAATTCTCTCACACTTGGCCAAATTTCATGGTGAATTTGCCAAGTTAGCAAACAAAATTGTGCAAAAATAATGATTTTTTGTTGTTGTTGTCGAATTTTTGCAAAATTCGCAAATTTGACATTCAATATTTGTTTGAATTTGCACGTTGCACACGTTTTTTATGTTTTATGAGCAAAAATAATAACAATTGGCCTGGGCCGACGTCTTATTGTTTGCATTACGTGGTGGGCAGAGCAAGGTATGCATATACCTTGTATCCATGAGATGGGTGGTCGGGCCGGGAGGGAGGCGCTACGGGTCGTGTGTGTGTGTGTGTGTAGTGTAAGCAGACACGAAGGGTGTTAAGAGTCATTGGGGTCCCCTTGCGCCAGACACACAACATACATCGCACAATTGAATTTGAACGCGTTTGCATAAATTTATTTTGCCCAGAGTTGCCATTGTTGTTGCTGTTGATTGTATAAATAATTTATATTTTGGCAAAAACATTGTGCAAAAAAAAAAGAGAAAAAAAAAACCAAGAACACAGGCTGCGCCGACTGTCGTTTTTATTTACATTAATTGCAAAATTATTAACATATTTATTTAATCTACCTTCCCTTCTCTCTCTTGATCCTCTGCAGGGCGCACAACAACTGGCAGACGAGCTTTGCCTCCATTAACAAGTCCAATGATAACTCACCACAGACCAGCAAAAAGCAACGAGATTGTGGCGAAACAGCACGCGATAGCCTGGCCTATTCGTGTCTGTTGAAGAACGAGCTCCTCGGATCGGCCATTGATGATGTGAAGACGGCGGGGGAGGAGCGCAACGAGAACTCATATACGCCGGCTGCTAAGCGCAGTCTCTTCAAATATCAATCGCCCACAAATCAGGTAAATTTCATCAAACCAACTGCCGCAATTGTTCAGATACACAATGTATATACCAGACGTGTATGTTTCGATTGTTGCGCTAATTGAATTTGCAGTCAGGCCAACTAATTGATGCACTGCCTTCGCATAATGCGTCTGGGTTCGGGTTGAATGCACCGTCAGGTCAGGGCCCCAAAAAAAAAATGTGTGTACATAAAAAAAACTTTGAATAGATCAACTAATTGAGTACAGCTGAGTCCATCATGAAGCTATACGTATGCTACGTTTTTGATACGTGCTACATGAATTGCTGCATGTGTGAATTGATGCATTGATAGTAGCAGAGCTGCCAGACCTGTTCAATTGGGGTGACCTTAACTGTATTGACTGAAAAAAGGCGCTATTTTCAATTATTCTTTTAAAATTTGCTAGGAAATATTGAAGCTGAACTCATGTTTAAAATTCGTCTACTTATGCACACACTTTTCTTCCGATTTCAGTTTTAGCAAACGCAGTGTTAGTTAACGTAGTAAAACGCAAACCAAATCCAACTTATTCTTATGCTTTCGTCAAGAAGATTTATTGGACTTCAGCTTTTGATTAATATCCATATACATTTGTGAAATTTCTTTATTAATTCTCACGCACCTGTACTATCTATACACATTTATCTGTGGCAACTTGTTTGTGTTACCTGTTGCTGTTCAGGCAATTCTCACAGTTCTCACAGTTCTTGGGGCTTCATTAATTTGCTTTTTTTTACTTTTTGTTAGACAGAAATTTGTCTAGATTTTTAAAAAAATATTAATCGAATTCTCTTCGTACAAGTTTAAGAATTTTATAATATTTATATCTAATTTATCTCTGCCATACTATTTCATCCATCTTATTTTTTGTGTATTTCCGTTTGTTTGTTTGTATCTATTTGTTTCCCTGTCAACCGGTTTGAGAAAATTGTTCTATAGCGTGTGGGGTGAAAAATGATTTGCTCTCTCACTTGCTCTCTACTCTCTCTAGTGCTCTTTTCTATAGCTTCCTTCTCGCTCACTCGTTGTGTCTGCGTTTGGCGACCGTATGGGTTCAACTCGATTCGGGGTTAACACACTTTGATTTGTGGAACCACTGTGGCTGTTGGTACAGCCGGTTCTAACTTGATTTGTTCAAGTGTTTTTTTTTATATTTCTCGGACTGTTTGCACCTTCGAATCTATTCACTTTTAAATTGTTTTCTATTTCTATCTCTATTTCTATTTCTTTTTCTGCTTCTTCAACTGTTGCCACTTGCCACTTGTCAATTGTCACAGCCAGCCCCCATTTGTTTTGGGCCAAGTTTCATAATGTTTCGTAATGGCGATCGTCATCATTTGAGCTGACATATTTGCACACTTATCAGATTTATGTTGCTTCAATTGCCGCGGCGACAGCAACACGTACCCGTGCCCGTACCCGTACCCGTCTCTTCCCCACTCCCTCCCTTGCCGGCCATCCAGTTGTGTACGATTTGCTTTGACTAATTTTGACAGTTGACACGTTGCCAGTCGCCAAGAACAACAGCAACAACTACCAAATGAGCAGCAAAGAACAAAAGCCTCAAATTCCGAATCCGCGAGCAGCAAGTCTGAATTTTCTGACTTCTCGTGCCTCAGCTGCGATCTGAGGTGCGTGCGCGTGACACGATTGTGTATATAGAAAGCATGTGATATAGTTGGTAACTAAAGAGTTTTATGATCAACAAAGATCGACAACAAGCTGAAAGAACTACAAAGGCTTAAAACGCTTTATAAAGATTTACTAAATTCGTATGGAGCTACAACGAACTTCAATGATCTCAAAAGACAAAAGATCTTTTCAAACTACAAAAATCATAAAGAAATAGATCGATCTGCAGAAATGTATAAAAACTGTAAGGCTCTACAGTGAAATAAAGAGATATAAATAATATTTGATGATCTTCAGTGATCTACAATGATCTGGATAGACTCAAAGGAACATATAATGATTTAAAATGATCATAAAAATATTTAAAGAAAACATTAGTGAATCAAATATTATACTTATGTACCTAACTCATATTTATATACGTGCCTTGCCGTGCCTCACGCGCTCATCGCTATCGAAAATGCGACTGAGACTGAGCTTGAGCTCGAGACAGCGGTACAGCAAGATTGTCTAAAGCTCGTTTGCCCAACTACTTCAGTGGTCTAAAACGACACTTGAGTCAATAAGCGCACGCAATGAATACCCGCAACGGACCGCAGACTCAGATACAGATTCAGATTCAGATTCATTGTTGTTGCAAAGGAGGTTGGGAACGGGTGGGTACTTGTTTATTGCCCGAGGCAGTTTTTACCTCAAACGTTCCATTAATGTGCCATTCTGACCATATTCTCTTGATGGTTGCCTCCTCAGCTCCAACTCATTTTGGTTATTTCGCTTTTGATTAATGGGCTCGAAATTTGTTGCGGTACCTAGAGGTAGAGGTGCTTGGTATAGTTGGTATAGGGGGGGAATGACGGTCGGGTTGCCTGCCAGCTACCAGTCGAGTACGAAAATGTCGCTTCAATCAGCGACCATTCATCTACATCACGCCCACACAATTAACACACATAAACAATATATAAGGTACGGGCGGTGTAGGGTGTTGGGGGGAGACACACCTCGCACAATTATCGACAAACCGGTAGACTGACGAACTGTCGATCGACCATAGACACACATATATTTGCCCATGGCTACGAATTTCAGGCGGTTACTTATGACTCGAACTCTCTCTATCTCCGGTCATAACAAAAACAAATAACAAATAACAAATAATAATAAAAAATAACATATAATTCAATTATGTGCGGTCGCAATGTTTGTGCCATAAATAATGGCCAATCCATTAGGCCACACGTACGCACACAGACAGTAGCCTCCCCAGTTCCGCACCAGGCCCACCTGACAGTCTGCTATAGATATGTCATATTAGTCAAAACTTTCATATATTGATGATCCGCGGTATTTGAAGGCTACTCAAGTCTTAAAGAGTCTGCTTATTTTAGTATTCTTCATTGTAGCAGGGTATGGGCAGATTTCATTGTACTAGATAATAGATAAGTTAAAAGTTAGGTTGATATCCAAGAATATTTTAACCAATTCTGATTTTACAACAGTAGAATAGGTTAAAGAAGCAAGATAGATCCAAAGTTAGGTTAATAATCAAGCATAATTTAAACAATTCCTATAGTTTCAATTAAGAATAGGTTGCTATAGAAAAATAGGTTTAAAACTCAAGAATAGCTTAACCATTTCAAATAATTTCGCTAGAAGAAAAATTGTTTTGAAGTCAGGTTAGAACCCAAATGTAACTAATTCACATTCCATCGCAAAGAATAGGTTGATGAAGACAAATAGGTTTAGAGTTAGTTTACAGCCCAAAAATAGTTCAAACACTTTATTTAGACTTCTACTTTTTGTTTGTTAAAAATAACAAAGAAGTATATTGTTATTCTCTTTCTCCCTCTATAGCTACCCATGCCTGCCTAGGTTATATTTTTTGATCAGTTTTTTTTTTTATGAGTAAGCCAAAAAGCCGTCGCTACAAGCGTGTGCACCTGTTTCCATTAAAGAATTTTCGAAATACAAAGGCTAGGCTTGGTCGGCCCATCAAATACCTCTGCTCCCTGGCCCGTCTTCGCCTTTCTCTTTCAGCACCCGATCACCCTACCCCTCCCGCAAGTGTTTTGTTGTTTGTTTTATTGTTATTACTGAATATTAATTTATGCAGCAGACATTTGCATTAGCATAGCATTAACTTGAACTCTAAGTCGACTCAAACTCATACACAGGTGACTCTAAAAGTTACTTGACCAGTTGGGCACCTAATTTAGTGATTCAGTGTTTAACTAAGCGGAGGTCCGTCGCGACAGGTTCACACTCACACTGATGTTGGCGAGTCCCAGCGACGCCCGAGTCCGCAAAGATCCACTCACCCATTCGCATGACCATTCGCTTTCCCATTATCGTGATCATTAACTTGGCACTTCGCGTAACTCTCTACCCCCGCCGGTCCCCCCTTGCACAGTCTTCTGCTGCTGCTGCTGTTCGTTTACCTAATTTATAAGCTGTCTTTAAGCGCCGCCCACCAAAACAGCAGCAACAGCAGGCCAGGTTTCCCAATGACTTGGCCAATTCTTTTGGCCACGCTTTATGCCAATCGAAACGTGGAGATTTTTGAATTCCATTTGAAGCCGAATTCTTGTTGCCATTGGTTGCATGCGCCATTTTGTGTAGGTCTGTGACCAAAGACCTCGAGACGGTAGAGAAAGATACCCTGCACTTATGGCGAAAGCAGGTGTGGGTTAGCTTAGTCGCTTAATACATATTGTCTAGTGTGAAGTGTAGAGTGGAAAGTGTTTAGAGTCGGTAGAGATTAATGGTGGCATATACTGCCTATTAAAATGTATACTTATATATCTTGTTCAGTATGGACATTTCTAGCGATATGAGTTGCATCTGACGGTAGAGAGTGCGGGGTACAGCTAAGCTTGTTTAGAAGTTCAAGCAAGCCTTGTTTGAAATAACTTCTTGATTATACACTTTATAAAAGCTATATATTCTTGAACAATATGCACATTTCTAACGATATGAGTCGCATATGACTGCAGGGAATGCTGGATATACCCTAGATTGTTTAGAATTCTCTGATCTGCTCAACAGACACATTAGCCTGAAACAGTGACAACGACTGATGACAGATGACAAATTCAAAGCAGACTATAACAGAGCAACAACTACGACAACGACAACGTTGACATGACGCCGGCCAAAGGCCAAGAGAGATTTAATCGAGAAAACAACAACAAATTGCGGCAATGCGGGAACAACGTGAGTCTCTTGATCTGCATGTGGAGATTAGAGTGGAACTTGGACTTGGTTTTGGATTTCCTCGTCTCCGTGCGAGTTGTGCTCGTGGTCGTTTTTACAATTGAATTTCTAATAGGCTCAGCTGGCACACACACACTGGCACACACGCACTTGGCATCGAAAAGCATTTAAAATTTAATGGCGGTTGCTTGTACGCTTTATGGGCCCACGGAACGGACCAGTCCCGGCTAGAGAGAGAGAGAGGGAGAGAGTCAAAAGCCAGCTCGAGCTGGGCACTTTACTCTTTTTTCTTGTTGTTGTTGTTCTTTTTAACTGCCCCGTGTGGTATTCCCAGAAAGCAGAAAAACACAGACCCATTAAATTTGCTGGCCAAGTGCAAAGTGGGCATTAAGGGGCACACACAGCGCGAAATGTCTCCGGGTTGGAAACTATTGAAGCGTCTGTGAGACACGCAAATGTCAGAAGCGCGCACAGAGAGAGAGAGAGAGAGAGAGTAGGGTATTTGGGAGCATGCTCTTAGCTCACTCACTGTTAATTGAATTAAAAATTTAATTTGCTTTACTGAATTAAGAGATACCCCTATACCCACTTGGCGTACCCCTACCCTACCCTACTGCTGCATCAAGTGGGCTGACCCATGGTTGGGGCTCGTCAGCCTCGACTGGACGTCGAATCGCTTATCTACTGCAAACAACACTCGAATGTGTGTGTGTCTGTTTATTGTGCTTCTTTTTTTTTTTTTTTGTTGGGGTTGTTTGTTTCGGGATGTTTGTGCGCTGAATCACAGGGTGTGTGCGTGTGTGTGTGTGTGTGTGTGACAAAAAGCGATGACAAACTACCCAGAAAAGTAAAATACAAAACCGATCAACCAACAATTTCTGGCCAAATTGGGCTTGGTCTAAAGTGATCATACGCCACGCTAACAGCAAGCAGAGTAACTCGAATAAAGTCCAAAAACTACACTGTCGCTTGAGCTCAATCTTGCTCCAGTTCGCAGCCAACGCATTTCAAGTTATCGCATTTCTGCATACGCATATGGAGCAATTGCTCCTGCGCACGCACAGCTGGCGGCGTGTGGTTTACCCATTTTCAATTGCTTCACATTGCGCAAGTGAGGGGCGCAGGCGCAGCAGGGGTCACTAATGTAACACACATACGCTTAACACACTTCTTTCTGCACGCATTTTCTATGCAGACGGGCCGGAGGATGGAGGGGTACCGGGGCGGGCCGGACGGGCCGGACGGGCTAGACCCCAGTGTGGAAGTGCGTGCCAAATGCGAATTTAAAGCCGGACACGCAGCTGACTGCGATCGATAGGTAGCCAAGTGTCGCGTCCGCTGCTTTTAGCACGCTGGCGTTAATTGGCGCGCCAAGTACGCGGCAAGCAAACAAAGTGAATGAATGAATCGCAACGCTTGTGCCGTCCGAAGAGAGAATTTTGAATGATTTGCTTTGTCAATTTGACGCTTAGCTGCAACTGGAACAAATGGCACAGCTAATTGATTAACTAACACTAACTAACCTGTCTACCATCATTTTTGCTTCCGCTCATCTGCAGGATTACAATGGCGAATGCCCGTACTCGTTGTCGCCGGTGAGTGCCAAGAGTCAGAAACTGCTGCGATCGCCGCGCAAGGCAACACGCAAGATATCGCGGATACCCTTCAAAGTGCTGGATGCGCCCGAGCTGCAGGATGATTTCTATTTGAATTTGGTCGATTGGTCGTCACAGAATGTGCTGGCAGTTGGCCTCGGCAGCTGTGTCTATCTGTGGAGTGCGTGTACCAGTCAGGTGAGTTATGTACTTAACGCAAGCTTGATCTACGTATATTCTAACGCTCTGCTTCTGCTGCAGGTAACGCGTCTATGTGATCTCAGTCCCGATTCCAATACGGTTACTTCCGTATCGTGGAACGAGCGTGGCAACACGGTAGCCGTGGGCACGCATCATGGCTATGTGACTGTCTGGGATGTGGCAGCCAACAAACAGGTGAGTTGCAATCAATACAGAGAGTGGAACTTGTAGCTAATGATGTTGCATTTGCTTGCTCTTAGATCAACAAACTTAACGGGCACTCGGCGCGTGTCGGTGCACTGGCCTGGAATAGCGATATATTGTCGAGTGGTTCGAGGGATCGCTGGATCATACAGCGCGACACACGCACACCGCAGCTGCAGTCCGAACGACGTTTGGCCGGACATCGACAGGAGGTGTGCGGCCTGAAATGGTCACCGGACAATCAGTATTTGGCCAGCGGTGGCAACGATAATCGCCTGTATGTATGGAATCAGCATTCGGTTAATCCCGTGCAATCGTATACGGAACATATGGCTGCAGTTAAGGCGATCGCCTGGTCGCCGCATCATCACGGACTGTTGGCCAGCGGTGGCGGTACCGCGGATCGTTGCATACGCTTCTGGAATACGCTAACGGGTCAGCCCATGCAGTGCGTGGACACGGGTTCACAGGTCTGCAATTTGGCCTGGTCAAAGCACTCATCGGAGCTGGTCTCCACACACGGCTACTCACAGAACCAAATACTTGTATGGAAATATCCATCGCTGACACAGGTGGCCAAACTGACGGGTCATTCATATCGTGTGCTCTATTTGGCTCTCAGTCCCGATGGCGAGGCGATTGTTACCGGCGCCGGCGACGAGACGTTGCGTTTTTGGAATGTCTTCAGCAAGGCGCGCAGTCAGAAGGAGAATAAGTCTGTGCTGAATCTGTTTGCCAACATCAGGTAGATGCCAGGCGACGCATTATGGCCGCATGCCAATTCCGTTGAGCGTGTTTGTGACTGAGCGAGGCGCCAAAGGCAAAGCAAACTAAGCAACTAACTATAACTAATCGAGCAACTAAAACTAAACCAATCAATCAATCAATCAACCAATCACTTCATCAACGCGGACGCACATACACATCAGTCATTTATGTATGTGTGTTTTATAAAAATATTTACTGAATTTCTGTTAATATCTTTAAGAGTTCATTTTGTATTGAAGTTTTTGTATCATGGGGCGGGCTACACTGTTCGACATATTCGCAGAGCAGCGCAATATCCTATATATAGCAATCACCATGGCTCCTCACTTCCCCACCTCTCCCCCCTCGTCTCTACTTAGCTTTCTACTACTACGGTACAGTCTACAATAACCAAAATTGTATATGTTTAAGTATGTATAGTGATTATTTAGCAGTTGACTAGAGGAAGATGCTGCGTTATTATTTTCCACATTATGGCTGGAAATGATTGTAATCCCAAAAAAAGAAACCAGAACTGAAAACGGTTTAATATAGGCTTGAAACACAAGCAAAACTCTCTCACACACACACCCACACACTTAATTACTTATTTTCCATTTATTGTACACCAAAACACTGAAAAAGAAAATTAACTAAAACAATTGATTTTTTTTGTGCTTAGTTTTATAAGACACCTTGCAATTATATTTGTTTTTTTTTTTTTACATATACATACACACACACACAAAGTCATGTATATTAATAAATTTACACAATTTTCAAACAAAATCAAAAGTTGTTTTAGAATATCAAATTATTTTTGCGTTTATGGCAGTGCGTTTTAGCCGTGACACACTTGGCAGGCGTGCCTGTGACTTTGCTAAGTGATTTTGCTGAATGCAGTGCGCCTTAGCCGAGACACATCATAAAGTTAAGCTATTCAGTCACAGTTAGCTGGCGGGTGTGCGACTTTGCTGAGCAGCACTGCGCCTTAGCCGTGACACACATAATGTTACGCTATTCAGTCACAGTCAGCTGGCGGGTGTATGACTTTGCTGAGCAGTACCGCGCCTTAGCAGTGACACACGTTATAATGTTAAGCTATTCAGTCACAATTAGCAGGCGGGTGCGTGACTTTGCTGAGCAGCACTGCGCCTTAGCCGAGACACACATAATGTTACTCTATTCAGTCACAGTTAGCTGGCGGGTGTGCGACTTTGCTGAGCAGCACTGCGCCTTAGCCGTGACACACGTTATAATGTTAAGCTATTCAGTCACAATTAGCAGGCGGGTGCGTGACTTTGCTGAGCAGCACTGCGCCTTAGCCGTGACACACATAATGTTACTCTATTCAGTCACAGTTAGCTGGCGGGTGTGTGACTTTGCTGAGCAGCACCGCGCCTTAGCCGTGACACACATAATGTTAAGCTATTCATTCAGAGTTAGCTGGCGGGTGTGCGACTTTGCTGAGCAGCACTGCGCCTTAGTCGTGACACATATCATAATGTTAAGCTATTCAGTCACAGTTAGCTGGAGGGTGCGTGACTTTGCTGGCTAGCAGTGCGCCTTAGCCGCGACGCGCTCCTCGAAGTCAAACATCAGTTTTTCCATTTATTGCAGTGCGCCTTAGCCGCGACACACACCGCAATTTGAATTTAACCATTCGCACTTGGCAGGCGGGTGCATGACTTTGCTAAACATTGGCTTTAGCTGGTCACACTCGAAGCTTTTGTCGTATGTAAATGCAATAAAACTGTGCTTTCTTACACTCGCTTGCAGCTTCCGACGGACACACACGCACACGCACACATGTACACGTGCTGAGAGTGATGCTGCCCGCGGGAGGGGGGGGCGGTGTCGGTCGGAACGACAGGCTTCTTAGCCGCGTCTGCTTCGGCTTCTGCATGTGTGTGCGTTGTGCTCGCGCGCGCGCTCGTTGTTGTAGTTGTTGCTGCTGCTGCTGCTGCTGCTGCTGCTGCTGCGGCGGCCGCTATCGACGGTTGCTTTTCAATTTGGCCAAGTCCAAGTTTAACAGCGCTTAGCGCGCCAGAATCAAGTTCAGTCGCGCCGCAAACGCGTTGCGGAAATGTTTTGTTGTGAGCATCGTCGGCAACGACAGCTGCAGAAAAGGAAGCGCAACACGACGCAGCACGCCGCCATCGTCGCCGTCGACATCCTGGCCTAGAGAAAATACTACGATAAATACGAGTACAACAACAGCAAGAAAAATACAAAAACACCGCAAAGGGAATCGCAAATCGAAGGTAAATCGATGCGCACGGATTAACGGTTTAACGGTTTCGCATTCGTCTCGCTGTCCGGCATAACGGTACATCTCGTCCTTTCTATGTGCTTTTCAGCCATTCTTCTTTTTTTTACTGTGTGACACGTGTTCTACGGCTGTGTCCTTGCTACTGTTTTTGTAGTTGTTGTTGTTGTTTTTGTTGCTGCTGCCGTTGCCGTTGCCGTTGCCGTTGCCTCTGACTGCCTTTTGAAGGTCATTACGCACGAGAGCCGAAGGCCGTGCGAGAAAGAGATGCAGCGCAACTGCGCGTCGCGTCTGAAGGAGGAACTGAGAGCAAAGACGACGCGTCGCTGTCGGCGCCGGCGCCGGCGTCGCGCAAATGTCAAGGGGTGTGCGGCGGCGGCAGCCTTCAGCTAGCAGCAGCAGAAGGGCAACCCTACACGCGCGACTGTGTGTGTGTGTGTATGTGTGTGCGAGGGACATTTCATGCTGCAGAATAAAAAAAAAAAAAGTGAAAGTACAAGGAAGTCAGAATAACTAAAGAAGAAGAACTTCAAAGAGAAACGAGACGAGAAAATATGGCAATTTATAACGGCAAATTTACTATGCGAAATTTCAATAAACATATCAATAAAAATCGCCCAATAGACTGAGCAAAAATTAGGGCTAATTAAAACCGATATATATTAGGCTCCAATAAAACTTGGACTTGCGTATAAAATATTAAATAATAGTTTTGCCGGACTTTGCGAGTAATTTACGACCGTGACTAACTGATATAACTAACATAAATTAATTAAAAATGATATTAGATGTGGCAATGAATGGGAAAATACGTCGGATGAGTTACTAAATGCATAGGAAAGTTTCTTTCGCAGAGTCCTAACGTATTCTGGTTCGATTAAGGCTTGAAGTCGTTTTTGGCGCATTTCTAGCGATTTCTGCATAAATATCATTTAAATTGACTGTCTTAGATAATATATCTTGATAAATTCGGTGCTTCGAAGACTGTAGCTTAATTCCATAGAAAAAAAGCGTATGCAGGTGTATATAACTTCATATAACTTGCTGAAAAGTCAAGTCGCTTGCATAAACGTATAATTTGAATTAGTTGAGCTAATTGATTGATTTTTATATATATTCTTGATCAATCAGGCAGGCTTAAAGTCTCTTTTATATCTCCTATAGTCAGGCTTTTAATTGCATATTTTATGAGTGTCTTACGGGTTACGGCTTACAGACTTTCAGACTTTCAACTGTATAGGGCCTTATGCTGGCCGCACAGCTTTCCAGAGTTTAGAGTACAAAGTTTAATAGTTTCAAACGCCAGATCTATGCTTATTTTGGGAAGCCACAAGAGTTAAGAACTCGGTTGGGCAATTTTTATCGCACATACGACAAGTCAAATATCGCATAACTTATGGCAAATATCAAATATTTGATTGTATGATAAGTGTGGCCTCCATGGCGTGCGATGACTTGAGAAGACGCGACGCATAGCTTGGCGAGCATGCACTGTCCCTCCCATTCTTTAGCGGGCAGTTGGGGGGAGTGGTATTGAAGCTAACAAGCACAATTCGCATAATATCACACCTAGGCCGCCACGAACCCTCGCACTCTTCAACGTTTTGTAGTTGAGACTTCAGCTTGACTTCTCGACAAGCTGTGAAATTTACTCAACGATTAGCAGAAGGTCGTGCTACGCGCTACGCCTCTCCCATCTCCACTCTCGCCCCTCTGCCCTTGCACCACGCCACGCACCGCAAGTTCTGCGGAGGCCCATCTGCACTTCCGAATTAGCACAGCAATCGTCTTCCTTCACTTTCCAATTAACAACGTGGATGAACGTGTATGCCGCGCTTTTGTCTTGGCCACGTCTTGGCCTAACCTTCACATCTGGCCACGTTCAATGACCGTCACTGTCATTGCCGGCATCAGAGCCGTGTCACTGTCTCGTTGTTCGAAAGGGCATTCCCAATCTGCAAGCTGCACTATCGTGCTGCTCTTCAACTTGACCCCGTTTCGCAGGCTTCAAAACAGGATCAGCCACGCCCTGTTCTGGTTTTTGTCGAGGCAACGCAGTAGTTGGGCCTGAGCTTGGGCTTGAGATTGGGATTGGGATTGGGCTTGGGCTTGGGCTTGGTTTGGCCACGGCACGTAGGGTCGTCTGTGGCCTTTGGCGAGGCGATTAAGATAATTTCGAGACAGTTGGACAGACGGACGCGGCAATTACACGTTCAAAGGTAACTGGCTCGGTAACTGGCCTGCAAATTGAATGTGGGGCAACTCTGCAGCTCGTGTTGTTGTTGTTGTTGTTGTTGTTGTTGTTGTTGTTGTTGTTGTTGTTGTTGACAGTCGCGAGAGGAGACGGTAGGTGGCGGCAGGCGAGGTGAGAAGGTAGCGTGGATGTGCTGCTGGTGCGACGGGTTTCCTTCATGTTATACCCTTTCAAAAGGGTATGGTCAGTTCGAGCAGCTGTTTGTCAGGCAGCCAAGGTGGGATCCGGGAATCTAAAACTAGCCAGAGCCAACCATGTCTGCCTGCCTGTCTGCCTGCCTGTCTGTCTGCCTGTCTGTCGGTCTGCCCGTTCGCCTGCCTGCCTGTCTGTTCGTCTGTTGCAACGAAAAGTAAGTCTCAGTCTGTCAGTTTGGAAGCTAACTCAATGAAACTTGGCATACAGGCTGCCCAATGCTGCAGCCTGCACATAACTGCAAACCAGCCGAATCGCTGCAATAGACCGTAAAGAATTAGCAACAATCGCTCGAAAGTGAGGTTATTTTTTCTGGAAAAAAGTGTATGTCTACACTTAAAGCTCTGAACAAAGACAGGAACAAGCTGCAGAGGTTTTGTTTTATTAAATATCATTAGAAGACAAATAATAATTAAAGACTGTAGCAGTAAGGGTATAAAGCCTTCGGCCGGCCGCAGTTAGCCTTTCTTTCTTGTTTCAGTTTAATGTTTTCCAGTTCTGTCTGCGGCTTCTTTGTTTACGAGGCGGTTCAGAATGACATTCGCAGCAATAATAATGTATCAAGACAACAGCAGCAACAACTACAGAAACAACAGCAGCAGCAACAGCAACAACAACAACAACAGCAACAGCAACAATGACTAAACACATAAAACCAGTTGAAATGCGCTTCTTGGCCGCGGGCAAGTGAAGGGTGCGCAAGACAGGTGCGCTAGGTCGCTTGCGGTTAGGCTAAGGAGTATGGTTAGTGTAGGGGGGTGGGGAGGGGGGGAACAGTAGCTACATCATGATTGATGATCCAAGTAAAGCGCCTCACGGCGGCACACGCCACGCCCACACCCAAGCCCAGACCCCAGCAGCAAACGACCTTTAGCACGACCTAGCCCTTCTTTCTCTCGATTCGAACAAGTTTATCCAGCTGACAGATCTAACTGTAGCTGCTGCTGTTGCCCGCGCTGCACAGTGGGCAAAAGTCGCGCGATCGCGTTTGTTATTTGTTTGTTTCGGATGTTGATCCGCGCCGGAGTGGACAATAAAAAGAGAGAGAAAAAAAAAACAAACAATAACACCTACAGCAGCTGCCGCCGTTTCGGGGTACAGAGTTCAGCGGTGGCGCCGGCGCGGTCATTGTACTTGACGCAGTCGGAGTCTGAGTCGGAGTCGGAGTCGAAAAATCCAAAGCCGAATGCGATTTAGCCAAAAAACTAACCAAATCGAGCATTGATTTTGTTTTCGTTTTCGTTTCGTCGTTGTCGAAAAGACAAACAAACGACACAAAAGCAACAACCAATAGCAGCAGCAGCAACAACAACAACTAAGCCGGGTCTTTGGCTAGACCAAAACAAGACAAGATCGACCCCAGCCGGGCCAGATGCCTATTTATGCCATGAAATTAAAAAGCATTGACATTGAAAATTATGCGAACGAACGGACGATCGGAAAGAGAGAGAGAGAGAGAGAGAGAGGGGGAGAGAGAGAGAGAGAGCAACGATCACGCTGATCATGCTGTTGATGTTGTCGACGCACAGCCCAAGCAATTGCAGATCGCCAATAATGGGTTAAGCGACGAAACGTTGCAGCACTAGCCATGCTTCAATTGATCACTTAATCAATTGTCTCTTTTGTTTGCTCAATTTCTACTGATCACTTGTCTCCCTTGTTAATTCACAGTGCCTACTGATCACTTGTTTTGTTTTCGATTCTCAGTTTGCTCTACCGATTGCTTGTTGATCTTTTCAATTCTAGATTTCAACTGATCATCGGTTTCTTTCCGCTTTGCCATTCCCATTGATCACTTATCTCTTTTCAAAACCTAATTCCCACTGATCGCTTATCTCTTTTCAATACCTAATTCCAACTGATCACTTGTCTCTTTTTCATGCTCAATTCCAACTGATCTTGTCTTGTCTCTTTTTCAATTCTACAACCGACAAGTTGCGAATTAAGATTGATCGACACTCGGTCAAACTACGTACATGTTGCCCCGTTTGAAACACTTGTTCAACGATCACTACCCTCGCTCCCTCTCTCCCTCCCGCCCCTGCACTCCTCCAAAGCCAAAGCCAAAGCTGCCTCGCAGCATTGTCGTAAATCATCGACTTATTTCTTATACACGATAAAGCGCTCTGAAAATGTCATCATTAATTATGACCCCCCCCCATTATAGGAGACGTGCCGCCGGGAGAGAGACACAGAGAGAACTGTCAGTACACACCTCTCTCTCCTCCCTATGCACTTCAATGTTATTTCTGAAAATTTTTTGAAGTACAAAATCTCGAAAAATTGATTTGTGCTCGTTTAATGAGCTAACAAAAATGCCAAAGTCGCTGTCATAACTAAAAATAAATGTACAAAAAGTAACTCAAAAATAAAACAAAACAAACACATAAACAGTCTGCAAATGCCTCTTCGAGTGGTTTCCCAATATCATGCTATGCCGAATACTCTACGCAACTGTCAGTTGAGCTGTCTTGGGGCTTCAAATCGAATTATGAATAGATATGCCACGTTAAAGACTTTATAAAGTTCTTGTCAGGGTTAAGACTTTTAAAGTTCAATTCCTTTGAACTTTTGGCTTTTTGAAAACTCCCTCTTTGTCTACCCCAAACTCGGGAAGTGAAGAGGATTTGCCATCCAAGAATCTGTCTTTCGATAGTACAGTTCTTTGAGCTCGTAAGATAGGCTGAGAACGACAGAGAGCAGAAAAAGAGCTTGATGGAACGATATTTAAATAGAAAGATCAATATCGATAGTAAGAGTGAAAGTGGGAGTGTAAGGGAGCTAGATGGAACCATATTTAAGTAGACAGATTGATTGAAAGATCAGTATCTATAAGAGAGAGAAGTAGAATAAGGAAACTCTAGATAGAAATTAAGAAAGAGAGGTAAGACAAGTACATAGATGAAGACAGAGAGAGAAAAAGAAAAAGGAAGCTAGATTAAGTAGGGAGATTGTTTGATAGATCAGTATAAATCAGAGAGAGAGGGAGAATAAGGAAACTATAGATAGAAAATAAGAAAGAGAGGCATTTAAAAAAAACATGTAGATAGATAGAGACAGAAAGAGAGAAAAAAAAGATAAGCTAGCTTGATCGATATTTAAGTAGACAAATCGTTTGATAGATCAGTATCTATAAGGAATACAACAAGTTGGATAGAACGATAGAATGATAAATATAAAGATTGATTTAAAGATCGAAATCTATCTACCCATTTTTCTACCTAGATATATAGATAAATAGATAGATAGAAGAGCTAGTCAGCTTGACGCTAGGCGCGCTTGAATGAGATGTTAGAGAAGCCCAGCTAGCAGACCACACGTTGCAGTCGCAAGTACCCTCGCGAGGTAGGGTATACGCAAACTGTGAACTTGTTAAACACAGCGAAGTGAGCGGCACTATCGATATTTGTGTAGCGACCACCCGCACTAGGCGCCAAAAGACATGTCGAGACAGGCGAAGGGGCTTGGGAGTAGGCGTGGCGCCGAAGGTATTTGGCAGCGAGCACAGGGCGTGTCGTAGGGGCGTGGAACGACCTTAACCCATCATATCATGCTACCCGATGCTAAATTGTGCAATTGTCCGGCCGGGGCGAGAATTGCTAATAAGGCAAAGAGCCAATGATAATTATGGGCAACACTTTTGATGCGCAGATCACAATCCACCTCTACGCCCCGCCGGGCCCGTTGCGCATCCGCAGCTGCCCACACACACACACACACACACACATAATTAGTTTCCGTTTTTCAGTTCGACCCGTCGCTGTTGCTGTTGTTGCTGGCGCCGCTTTTGGCTTTTATTTTGCAAATCGCTTTGTCTGCCTCTATCGTTGACTTTGTTTTGATCGCCACATTTGGTCGAGCATAGCACAGTGGTCGGAGACACGTCGAGCTGCGCAGAAGATCACAATATAATTGATAATATCGAGGTTTATATAGAGATGTCGTTTCGTTACATCGATTGTTTTTTTTCTTTTTTATTATTGTTTGTTTTGCCCGTTTTTTAGAACAATGCATGTTATCGATTATTTTGCAGTTGCTCGCGCACTTTTCGCTAGCCTGCGTGCCACTGTGCCGCCGCTGGCAGAGGTCAAGCGCGATGCGGGTGCGCAGGCCAAGCTGGCTGAGCTATTCAGCTGCTAATTAGTCGCGGCGTGGCCCACATTCGTCTTGGCCAGTCCTTCAAAACTGCCGATTCTTATACAGTTAACCTTTGTTTCTCTCTCTCTCTCTCTCTCTCTCTTGCGCTCTCACTCTCTCCCTTTGTTTTGCAGACACCATGAAGTCGCTGGCAACGCAGCTGGCGCTGCTGTTGACGCTGCTGCTTAGCCAAGCGCCGCAGCAGAGCAACGGCTCCGCCGTGCTCATCTCGGACATGACAATGACCATGATGGTGGAGCTATCGTCGCGTCATCCCTTCTGCAAGATGCACACAGATCGGTAAGTTAGCTCCAACCAAACCCGCAACAGACTCGAGCTCATTTTTGTATTTGTTTTTTCCTAATCCTTCGTAGCGGCGACATACAACGCATGCTGCTGCAATCCGATCCGCGTCGCATACGTCAAGTACCCAGAGAATCGGTTGTCGAACTGGAGGAGGTGTGCCGCCGACAGGGATCCTATGGTCACGAGTTTCGCGGCGGATTGGGTTTCATTTATCCGGGCACCAAATGGTGTGGTCCGGGCACCGCCGCCACCAGCTACGACGATCTGGGACCGCATGCACGCGAGGATCGCTGCTGTCGCGAGCACGACATGTGCCCGGATGTACTGAATGTGGGCGATTGTCGACGCGGTCTATGCAATCGTGGCACCTTTACACGCTCGCATTGCGATTGCGATGCACGTTTCCGGCGCTGCCTGCAGGCGGCCAACACGGAGACGGCTAACACACTGGGCGCGATCTTCTACAACGTGGTGCAGGTCACTTGTTTCCAGGAGCGTAGTCCATGTTCGGCACATCAGAGGTTCGAGGATTACTTCTATGTCAACGGCGTTGGGCAATGCCCCATCGAGTATCGTCAGGCTGATCTCTATGTGCCACCGCATGCCGATAATCTCATTGCCAAGATACTGCAAGATCAGCATTATACGGGTCAGGGTCGTGCTCTGTCGTCGTCGGAGTTGCCTTACGTGCATCCGCTCAAGCATAATGCGCGACGCTTTGGCGTCAAGCTGGCAAGCGTTGGCCTGGCCGCGGTTAATATACTACGCGAGGTGGTGCAGAGTCCACGTTTGCTCTGGGATCGGTTGCACGAGCCCGTGAGCCGCGAGCTGCCGCCAGCTGGACCGCCGCGCAGTGCGGGCGGCTACTACTACGATCGGCCTAGACCGCGCTACAATCAGGGCTATGGCCAGCGATTTGGCCGGGACTATGGCCAGGATTATGGCCAGGGCTATGGCTGGCGATGAGGCAGCTGAGACGGCAGAGCAAAGACTGTGTGCTTAGTGCTGCAAATAACTATCGATACTATCGATTGCAAAGGGTTTCTAGACGAAACTATTGCAGTTTTATAGTTTTCGGATTGTTGCTTATACCAGGGTCGCAAAACTCTTTCGACAGTGTGGCAAAAACTTGAAAAACAATCGAAAAAAAGAGCAATCGATTGTTCCCACGATATTATCGATTAACTTGCAGCACTACTGCGTTTGCCCGTTTAGTATTAGCAACTGTAACTGTACTTGAAGTCTTGTTGTTACTGTTATTTTAGTTGTACCCGTAGTCGTACATACCCGCCAAAGCATGTGCATGTTTACGTAGTAGCTGAACTTATATTAAGTTTTCTATTTTTTTTTTTTTTTTTGATTTCGTTTTCGTTTCGATTAAATAAATTAAAAACCTCATGCGAGTCATCATCCCACAGTCCGTCATGTTTCGTTCTTTCTCCGTCCCGCTTAATCCATGCTTCTTCCTTCCCTACCGCCAGGGCCGGCTACAATCAAACGGAACAGGAGGCCATCTGCGCCCAATGGCAGTATCAACCGTCGGAGAAATATGTGCCCAGTCAACCACGCACCTCCTAGGAACTCTGTCCGACGACCGAACCTGAGAATGGATACATATCTAGACGAACGAGCATCTTAGCCTCTAAAATTATATATAGTATATATATATATATATCTAACGATATATGTATGCAGCAGCACAGTACCCAATCGCAGCTAACTCCCATTTACACCTCATTCGGCTAACCGAAAGTGCAACAAGCGACGCCAAATATATTTTCATATACAGGCATACATATAGTATACATTGAAAAAAAAAAAAAATATATATATATACAGACATATATATATGCATGCATGCATTCCATATTGATATACACATACATATAGTACGATATTTACCTGCATAGATCTGAGTGCGAATAAAAACTGCAAGCAAAGCAAATGAGGTTAGGAGAGTCTTTTCAATTGTCAAATACCCTACGATTTCAATCTTGAAATCTAACATAGGTTATCGCAGACCTAAGGAGCAGGAAGTGTGCGTGGGAAGCTGCTTTGCAGAATTCTAGGGTCTGCAAATGTTTTAAAAAATATTCGTATAATTTTTAGACCTACAAATTTTACTATTTGAATTTAGAAGTGGATTTTGAAGGAAAACCCCTACTTCACCGATTGGCTTGCGAACGTTTATTTTATTTTTATTTTAATATGATAAAAATATGAAAATTATTAATTATATATAATATATAAAAAAACGCACGCTTTATCTATGGAAATTCCCGGAGCAGCGACCGGACTCGATCTATGAAACGACCTATCAGCAGTGAAAAATCGATGAAGCACTACACCTACTATCTACAGTAGTTTGTAAGTTTGTAAGTGCCTGTTCCCGTATAGACTATACATAGGTCAGTGATAAAGTCGATTATCGATTGTCTGTTATTGATTTCGAATCGTGCTTGTGAAAATTAAGACTACACACTGAAAAAATTCGGCCCGGACTTTGAGTGATTATTTAAGGCAAATGGTTTGTCGTTGTTGTTGTTGTGTGTCTATCACAAGAAATTGAAAACAAGCCAAGTGCCGACAACGAGGAGTATTAAGTGCGCAGATACCCTGCGAAAAAAGGTACCCTTAAGAGCCCAAGCAGATAGCAACTATAAGCTGTACTATATACAGGTTCGAAGCACCGATATAAATAGTCTAAATATACACACACACACACGTGTGTATACTATATAGATATCTGTGCAAAGTCTATTGAAATCACTTAACGCGCCAAACACTTCACTGCGATACGAGACCGTACCGAACCGTACCGAACCGTATTGTACCGTGCTGGGGTCCGGGCCAATCTTTATAAAAATGCAGAACAATGGCAGCGACGGATCATTCAGTTAGTCAAAGTCTGATTGTCTAGCAATATGAGAACCATAACCGTTTGTCTGCTGCTCGCCGTTTCGGCCAGCTGCCTGCTCAGCGCCAATGTAAGTCGAAAGAGAGAAAGAGAGAGAGAGTGAAAGAAAGAAATAAATCGATACCCTGCAATCTTATTTCTTGCAGGCCAATGCCGGTGCTTTTCTTGAATCGTTCAACAGCGATCCCGAGGCAGAACTGTTTGCCGCATTGGACGAACTGAACGAGGAGCTTGACGACGATCTGGACGAAGATTACATGGACTTCGAGGAGTATGGAGCTCTTCGCAAATTTAAAAATGCGCTGAAGAAGGCATTGAAATCGGTGCGTGGTGTCAATTGCATTTTGAAGGAGGTTACCGCCATCTTGTCGGCCTCGACGGGCTATGTCGATGCCATCGATGCCTGCGGTACCAATGTGCCCAAGGACGTGCTGGCCATTGTCGACTCGGTCAAGACCATCATTTCGCTGTGCAACGATGTGATCAATGTGAACAGCAAATTGTGTGCCGCCGACGAGGAAGCCGGTACCGATAAGCCCACCTCGTCGAAGTGTTTCTGGAAGCTGCTCAAGACCGTCATGCGGCTGACACGCAAGATCAACCGTACCATCAAACAGATCGCTAAGCTGCCCACCGATACCAGCTCCTGCTTCGTTGATGCCACTCTCAGTGTCAAGGCCAGCTACAATAGCTTCATTCCCAACATTAACACCTGCATCGATTCGATGTAATTATCGAAATATTTCAAGCACCTTAAGCAACATTAAAACAAACTAAAAGGCAAAACAAAGCACAGTTTTTTAAATGTATCAAGTTGAGGTTACGTTTGAAATAGATTTAATGTTTTTCTGCTTTGTAAAAATGCCGACATATATAATTGTATAAAGGCAAACATATTTCAAGGCGGATTTCAAGTGATATATGTTTCTTTTCTGCAGTTTTTGAGCTTAGCTTAGGCTTGAGGTTATTTTTAGAGCATTTCTAATGGTATATGTGCATATTTCAAGAATATTATGATAACTTCTAAGAGCCCAAGCAGAAAAAACATATATTTATAAATGAAAGTAGCTAGGTTTTGTTTTAATTATGAAGGGTTTAATGTAATGCAGTACGAAGAAGTAGAAATAATTATTTTTGGGTATATTTTATACTGCTTTTGGCTTTTTACTAGGCTTGAGGCTAACCTGATAGTATATATATATATATATATGTACAAATTTTAATTAGTTCGAAGGAAATAACATAATAATGTAGAGGATTAATCTAAAATCTACTGTCAAACTAAAGCAAATTTCAGGCCTAGTATATGAAATAAAGTGACAGGCGTTTCTATTATTTTTGCCCTAAGTGTATAATGATAAATGTACATATTCCAGGAAAATAACGCTGATTTCCAAGAATCCAATCAGCCAAGCAAAGTTTCCCCAACTCTATACGTTGTGCTGGGTTTGGTGTGTATATATATGATATATGATATGTATATGATATATAATATTCGAAATACAAATATGTATATATGATATATTATATTATATACAGCTTAATCTTTTATCAGCTGAATCCCAAACAGAAACCGAAAGGAAAGTATTCAAACGTATTGTTTACTTGCACATTTATTAGATAGTTTGAAAAAAAAAGTGTTAAGGAATCGAGTTGCTTAGGAGCTAGTCAGTTTGGAGCAGGACTTCATGTTGGCGGGGAACTGGGTGTAGTAGTTGGTCAGATTGGTGGTGGCTTGGGACACACAGGCAACGGCATTGGGTCCGGTTGTGGGTATCTTCTTGGCCAATGCGATGGCCTTCTTGATTTGCAGATACAGTTTGAAGGTCTGAGCCAGAGTTTTCACAGTGCAGCTGCGCGTGATCGAGGGTTTCTCGAGATTATTGCTGCTGGCGCAAATCGTTGTTTTCAGATTGATAATGTTGCTGGTTGTGTTGGCAATCACCAGGTTCTGATTGATCAGATTGGTAACATCCTGCGTGGCTTCAATGCCGCATTTAACCAGATTGGCATTATATTGCAGTGCACTGGCCTTGATGCCAATCACCCACTTGATGATGCAATTGAATCCCTTGAGACCGCGCAGCGCACCCTTGATGGCCCACCACGTGGCCGAGAAAATGCCCAGCATTTCGGGATCCATGAACTCGGCCTCGGCCATATCGTTGGGTTCGAATTCCATGGCCATCTCCGGGGAAATATCCAGCGGTTGCCAGGTGCCAGCATTGACCTGCAATAGTTGCCCAATCAGTTCTCTCTCCCTCACTCTAGAGCATTCTTCTACTTACGCCGAGCACGCAGATGGCGGCAAATAGGGCTAACAGGATCAACTTCATTTTGCGAATTCGTAGAGCTTTCTCTATCGACTGCCCCGATCGAAAGGGGTTTTTATAGTGTCGCAGCGAAGTTTCGCTTGCCCCGATAAGTTCAGAAATAAACAAAAAGACGAGCGAATTTATCGAACTGTCCGATGTCTGTTTACCCAGTGGCCGCAGGTGGGCTTAACGCGATTTGGGCACGACTCCTACTCGCATGCGCATGCGATATCGGTTCGATATCGGTCGATGATTGCTGTTGATTGGAAAGGTTCAACTTCAATTGTCTTAAGGCTGGGTCGAGGCGCAATTATAATGGCTTATCAAAGTGATTTTTCATAACATTATGGAAATTCGAACGGTCACGCCATACACCATATATACCACATGCTTGTGCTTGTGTTTGCGATCGCACGGTATCGATCATCAAAATAATTGGCCGGGTGTGGGCAGCAGGTATAATCTAATCGGTAGCAGAGAGTGCGGATGCACGCATCGAAGTGCGTAAAAAAGCGATGCTGCAGCATTTGCGTTGCATACTTTTAGGGCTGCGCAGTAACTGAGCCGCATTTGCGAGGCGCGCGCGAAAGTATGCAATGCAATTTGCTTTTGTTCCAAGTAGAATAAGTATACGCAACGTGTTAAGTTTGAAATACCAAAAAAAAGTTTATTTCGAGTATCAGAATATGTATCGATTAGCAATTTATATTGTTTGATGATAGTACAGTAGTTGTTGTTGTTCTTTTTCTTGTTGTAGTTGTAGTTGCCTTCGTTCAATATTGTTTATGTATATCGAGAATTTTATTTAAATTTCACATTGTTTTTGTTTTTTTTTTGTATTTTTTTTAATTTTGAGGGAGAGTTTTCGCTAGTAGCTGGGCAAAGTGTGCGGAATTTGTTTTTCGGGATTTTCTAATTTCACTTTTACAGTTAATTTGTAGCTTCTGGAATATTCGGGAAGTCTCTTGAGTTGGTTTTATTGTGTTATTGTTTAATGCGCTGTTTTTTTTGTGTATCCGAAATGTGAGTGTGTGTGAGAGTGTGTATGGGACTGTGTATGAGTGTGTGAGTGCATACATGTTTGCATTTCTTAAGATAAGCGGAGTAAACGGCTTTCGTACAGCTCGATATAAGCATACATATAACATAGATTAAAAGTTTTGTATGTGTGTGAGTGTGCGTGTCAGTATGTGTGTGTGTACTTTGGGTGTGTGGGTGTGCCGGTTACTAACTGTTTGGCCTCTACAACATTTTGGCCTGCTCCGTTCTGCATATCAATTCCAACCGATATTAAACACACACACATGTGCGTGTGTGTGTTAGCCTAATCTCGTAACTTTTCCATTGCCATGATAATATCATCATACATACATATATATATATATATATGGCTTCTTTCTTGTTTTTTTTTCCAGTGCATTTCATCTCCTTCGCATGGTTCGGAAAATTAATTTTGGTTTTAACTTGAGAGATACATATTTGTATATCTTTTAAATTTTAAATCGTAATGCCGTAATTTAGATTTAGATTTCTTTAAATGCTACTTCAATTTCTCTTTTCGTTTATCTTAAGTAAAATTGAATCAAATTCCTCAGTGCTTGCAGTGCATATCGTACATAGTTTTCTTTTGTTTTGTATTCGAATTCGCATTCGTATTCGTATGTATTCGTATTTTGTGTTTGTTTATGTTTCCGTTGTCTTTGTCTGTTCATGTGTTTCATGCTTAAGGACTACCAAAAAATTTAACCATTTATAATATATTATAGTATATATATATATATGTATATATATATCTGTATATAGGTTATATGTTGTATATAGGTAACATATGCTCGTATGTTACAATGCGTTTTATAGCGATTTTATTATAGTAATAGTTAATATAGTTGATAGCGCTAGCTCTCGAAGTACATTAGATATATTTACAATATACAGTTTTAAGCAGTTTAGAACTCTTCGATAGAAATACTTTCAGACTTGCGTAAGTTTTTGTTTTTGTTCTTCTTCCCTTTTTCTTTGTTTTGTATTTTACAGTTTCAAGCATTACAAATTCAGCTTTTCATTTTCATCATCTTTCACTTGTTGTTGTTGTTCTTGTTTTTGTTGTTGTTATGTTTGGTTTGATTGCATTCGAATCGAAAAAGCTGGCATCGAGTTTTGTAGTACAGAAAACAACAGAGCGAGAATTAAAAACGAAATAATACTGTGTGAAAATTATATAAAAAAAAACAAGTTCAGTTTTGGAAAATAAAATATTTATTTTTCACGGTGTGTGTGTGTGGTATTCCTTTTCTTTAAACATAAATAAATAAATTACAAATTAAAAATTATAATAACTGTATTCACTAGAGGCGTAAATTATATATTATCATATATAGTATGTATATATTCATGTATAGAAGGGTATGGGTAGTTGGTAAAGATGTTTCGATTGAATGCAACTTTGCTCAATGTTCTTGTTGTTGCTGTAGTTGTATTTAGCTTGTTATTGTTGTTGCTGTCGCTGTTGCTGTTGTTCTTGGTGTGGTTGCATCCTTTACAATTTCTGTTGCCTTATTTTCTAGGTTTTCATAAGACTTGCGTTTCATGTTGTTCGCCACGTTATTCAACAATTCTCTTATATGCATAGAAAAAAATATATGTTATATTTGTATATGTATATGTTAATGTCTATGTATATGTATAGCTTCTATATAAGGTGTGTGTAGGTGTGCCTGTGTGTGTGTGCTGTGTTTAGATCTGTGTGTGGCTTGTGGCTTCAGTTTCGTATTACGTGTTTCTGTGTTGCAAGTTGCATGTTGCAAGTGTGGTCAAGGCCTTCAAGTTTCTCTTAGTAGGTCTCTGGGTGTTGATGTGTGTATCGGTGTGTATGAGTGTGTGTGTGTGTGTCTGACTGGGCCTATGTCATCTAACTGCTTGACCTGCTCATTCGTATGTTACACAAAATGCACGAAAATATATTCTTAGTTTGGCTTGGACCCGGTTGTTCTCCGAACAGGTGACTATAATCGATTTTTGCCGCGCGCACGATCTATGCCGACGCTTGGCTACACTGTCTGTCTGTCTAATTGTTGGTACTAGCGGTAGTACTTCATCTTCTACATCGTCATCTTCTCGATCTTCTTGTTTTCGATCATTTCGATTGCACTTGTTCATTTCAACTAATCCTCAAACTACAATTTCAATTTCAAAAGGATAGAGGGTCGCATCGATTTCAAATTTCGATTTGGGGGAGATCCAACTCGGTAGCGATCGATTGCGATTTTTTTTTAGACTGAGTTACAGTTAAGCTATAGAGTAGTTAGAGTGGAGAGTAGAGATAGTGCTCGATTAATCGATTAATTACTACATTGATATTGATTACATTTACTTGCTTCGAAAACACAAACAAAAAAATTTTCGTATTATCTTCTTATTTTTGTATTGTTTTGTTGTTTTGTTTTTTAGTTATACTCGTAGTTTTTAGTGTATTTTGTGTTCTATTTCATTCGTTTTCCGTACTATGCATCTATTTATGGTTTAGCAAACGCTTCTCGCTAAAAGCTCCACTAGATTGTCATTTGCTAAATGAGACTTTTACAGCTCCTTCTCCCTCATCGTCTGCATCGTCTGCACGCTGCGAGTGGCTGCGGACTGTCTGGCGATCACCTTGTAGCGTTGATGTGTGGCACGGGCTGTGGGTGCACGTGTCGCGGGGCAGCGTCAGAGCGTGCTCCCAAAGCGCTGCCACAGATCTATACCACATCGATTGATCGCAATCGTTCGCTATTTTTAAGCTACTCGAAATCCAAAACATAATTATACCCACAATACCTTATCTATATAAGCCTAACACAATCAATCTCTTCCTTATGCAGCTTGCCCTCGGCGGCGTGGACAAAGCCAGACACGAGCCAGGAGCCAAGCACCATGGCCGGCCGAGGGCAGGCGACTAACTGCGACGCATTCTTATTGTGTATACGTTTATCGATATCATTTTAATAATTATCGATGTTATCAATAATATTATTACTGTTAATATTATGTGTAATTATTATTGTTATTAATCTTACGATTAGAGCTACAGTTACAAGCTACACGGCTTACGGTTTTGTCGTCGATCGGCGAGTTCTGAATCGATCGCTTCGCACGATCCGCTCAGAACTCGGCGGGCCCACTGGCTAAACCGTTAATTACGTTATTACTTATGTTCAATAATGAGATTTGTCGTCTTTTGCTTTGTTCATATATATATATATATATATATCTTTATATATATTATATGTCTAGAGTTAAACCAATGGAGAAATTTCGAAACGTAATTGACTTTTAGCGCACTTTACAATCGATCTTACATAGCTCTAATCGAACGCGAATCTAATGAAAAAAATCAACTAACTGCTACGACACAAACATCAACATCAATTACAGACATTTACATACGGCTATCCAATATCGTTTATCGTTTATCGTATATCGACTATGATTAAGTTTGCTTTTAACGCATATGGAGATTAATCAGAATAATGTGTGTGTGTGTTTCGCGTTTTTGATTCGATAAAATACTTGTGTGTGTAGGTGTGTGTGTGTGTGTATATGTGTTTGTATGTGTATGTGTGTGTATAAACATACTATATAGGTAATCTTGCTTATCTAAATATATCTGAATCCTTTCCTACGCCTATTGCTGTTGCATCTACAAGTACCATATACATTTGCTGTATTGTATCTTTATGTTTATCTTTATGTGTTGCTCTTATCAATCATCTGACTATTCTTCATTGTTGTTGTTATTGTTGCTGTTGTTGTTCTTGTTTTTGTTTTGTTCTTGTTGTTGTTGCACTCTTGTTGCAGTTGTGTAGTAAAGTCGCTTTGATTTCCCGATAGTCTTTGTGTTTTCATTATAGTTACACTTCATATATATAAGTTTACGATTAAATTTACTAACGGTTAACGGTAAATGGTTACGGATTACGGTTATAGAATAAATTATACATATATATATATATATATATATATATATTGTATAGTGTATATATTTATTTTCTTTTCTCCTCTCTTTTAGTAGTAGTATATATCTTTGTAGTTTTGCTTTGTTCGTAGGATAAGCCTGAGGGTCGGTCGGGTGAGGACGGGCGTTTAAGTCTTTGATTGAGTTTGAAACACATCGAGTTAGAGGGAGATAGTCATAGAAAGGGACAGAGATAGTCGTAGTCACAGTGGTTCTGTCTGTGACGGAGAGAGAGAGAGAGAGAGAGAGAGATCGGGTAACCAGAGAACCGAAAACATGGAAACACGGAACTTTGTCTGGGTTGTGCATAGCTTAGTACAGAGTGTGCGCATGGGACTATGTGTATCTGCATGTGTCTGTGTTTCTGCTCCAGTGTGTGTGAGAGAGATATCTATACACACCATATGCATGTATGCGATTAACTAGTTTATGTAACTATTTGCTGCTGCTGTGCTGCTTTTTTCTTCACAATTTACAGCTCGATTTTCATTTATTTAACTTCATTGAAAGCGCCACAGTAAAGTGTCGACTATATGTGCTACTATATGTAATCTATGTGTGTTAGTGTGTGTGTATCTGCTCGTTGCTTTATCAAGCTTCGCTGCTCTACTCTCAGCCTGCCCGTGCTAATATCAATATATTAAGCATACGCCGCGTTGGCCCGTCACCTCAATCACCTCTCGCGCTCTTCTAGAACTTTCTTTACTTTCTTTTTTTTCGTTTTCAGTAGAATTAAATTTAGATATCACAATCATAATCATCTTTTTAATTTTGTTTGCCAAAGAACTCAACACTGTGTGTGTGTGTGTGTGTGTATGTATAGTTGTGTATGTGTGTGTGTTTAATAAGGAATCAAGTTTTGTTTTTCTGAGTTTTTTGATAATAAATAAGTTGTCACTTAGAACTAAAGCAACGTTTACTTTAAATCTTCTGCGATTCGATGCTCAATCGATAATTAATCGATTCAATTAAATTCAATACAATTTGATTTTCTTATACTTTCTGTTTCCTCGTATTTTTGAGTTACATTTTTCTGCACTTTGCATTTGGTCAGCAAGGACGAAAAAGTTTTTTATGATTAAACAGAAGAATGCAAAAAAATTTAAAATTTAAAAATGTATCATTTTAAGTTTTCATCTTCTACTTCTTCTAAATTTTCTTTACGTGTTTTTAAGTTTCTTCTTCTTCTTCTTTCTAGTTAAATATTTGTTTAGTTTTAAACTCTGGTTTGCACTTCCAAATGTATGAAACGTTCTTGACCTGAACGAATTGTTTCGTTCCATTCCGTTCCGTTGTGTTCGATTGTTCGATTTCCGTTCCATATCCATTCCGATTCCAGTTTCATTCCGTTCCGTTTTATTGTTTTCCATTTTGATTCGTGACCGTTCCGTTCCATTTCGTTTCGTTTCATTAGCACATTTGTTTGTTTGCATTGGAATGTTGATGTTCGCGTTGGGATTTTGTTGTTGTTGTTGACACATTTGGTATTTTTTCAAGTAATTCCGTTTAAGCAGCATTTGCAGTATTTTTGTACAGTTGGTTGTTGTTTGTAATTGTTGGTAGTTTTGTGTTTGTTAATATTCCATTTGGTTGGCAAAAAAGGAGGAAAATCGCATATTAGAGAGAAAGAGATCTGATGCGATCTGATGATCTGAACTTGATCGAATCTGATCGGCAGCGGCGAGATGGATTAGGGCTCAGCTAGCGATCTCTACGTTATTCTACAGCGATTTCAGGGATGGAGGTGGGTGGGTTGCGGGATGACGTATATTTTTGTTGTTTTTGTTTTTTTTTTTTCATTTCTAGTTGCACTTTACATGAAGGGGGCGGACGACGATGTGGATGCGGTGGCATCTGCGTTATCGTTTGCATTTGCGTTTGCGGCGGCCTTGGCTGCGGCAGCGGCAGCGGCAGCTGCGAAAGCGGATGTGGATGGGATATTGTCGTTATTGACAATGTTTACGGCCCAGCCGTCGCCCTGGGCTGCGCTCTGCTTACTTTCCAAATATGCTGCTATCTCGTTGGCGTTCTTGTTGAATGCCACCATCATGGCCGTGTTGCCGCCATCGTCGCGTGCCTGCAGGTTGGCACCGGCTGCCACCAGCATTACGCAGATATCGCGGCGGTTTTGTTCCGCAGCAATGTGCAGTGCAGTCTGACCGCTGTGGTGGGAGAGAGGGGCGAAGTGAGGGAGAGAGAGAAAGATTGCATTAGCGAATATATTTATTTCGATTACATATTAGTTATCGATAACACGTTTCGATTATTCGACATATCGATAAAACATTTCAATTAATCGATATATCGTTAGCGTGTTATCGATTAAGCGGAATATTATGGCAAGTTATGTATTCTAAGCACGAGACACCTTAAATGACATATCAAAAAAACAATTCGAGTATTACATGTATCGATAACATGTTATCGATTAATAGGAATATCGATAGCAAGCTATCTATTCCTAACACGAGACACCGTAACTGACTGATCCGTTATCGATTAACACAGCTTTCATCCGCAATGCTCGATTGATCGATCGATATAGATGCAAAAATATCGATTAATTAACCGGCAAATGGCAAATTGGAAATATATCGATGTTTAGGATTTTGTAAGCCAATACTCAATTTGATTATTTAAGCAAACGCCTATTTAAGTTGTATCGATGTGTTATCCATCCCTAATGTACGCCTGTATTTATCGATAAACTGTTACATACCGCTCCTTGTCCGCCATGTTGATGACTCGTCGCGTTGCGCACGATATGATGTATTTGACAATGTCCTTATGGTTGTATTTGCAGGCAAAGTGCAGCGCCGTCTGCCCGTTCTTGTTCACTGATTGTAATGAGTATCCTTGTTCATGTAGTGCACGTAACTGTAACAGGCAGAGAGGGAGACAGAGAGAGAAAGAGAGAGAGAGCGAAAGCTAGAGTTACTGGGTGCATAACAGAGAAGTGTTTTTATTTTCTTCTTTGGGTTAACATGGTCAGGGTAAAGCTAATGCATAGCGCATTGCGTTCACTGGACAATTTCAGACAAGATTCACACGCGAAACACAAGACAGGGCAAAGAAATATGTCGAATAAAGGGAAATAAAAGTTAACGGTAGGTTAAGGTAAAAGGTAAAGTCAAAGTTAAAGCTACCATATTGAGTTGTCCGCCCTGGGCCGCTAGTAGTACGGCATCGGAAGTTTGCTCCAGTATAGGGCTGTTATATGGATGGTTGGTTGGTTGATTGATTGGTTGGTTGATTGGTTGGTTGATTGATTGATTGATTGGTTGGTTGTGTGTATGGTTGGTTGGTCGGTTGTGTGTTGTGTAGATATGTGTGTGCGTGTGTAGATGTGCATAGAAAAGTAGAAAAGAAAAAGTCAAGCATCAGTTTCGATTTCAAAATGTTTTCGATATGTTGCACAATATGATACGAAAACGATCTCTGATTTTGTGTGACAAAGACAGAGTTAGATAGAGAGAGAAATATATAAATTAAGATAGTTATATAGATAGTTGGGAGTCAGACTAAGACTGGGGGGAATATAGTTGAAAGAGATTTTAATACAGAATACCTGAATCCGTAACCAAAAACATCTTCGTTAAAACTGAATAAACGATCTTTGTTGCTGCATGCATCAAACAACAGCGTTATAAGTGAAAAGAAAGAGACAGTCAGATATGCAGAAAAATATAAAGAGAAAGGGTGAGGCAGAGAGAAAGAGAGAGAGAGAGTGATAGATAGAAAAAGAGATGAAGGCAGTTGAGGCTGGGAAGTGAATGCGATAAAGAGAGATCGAGTGTGATGTGATGTGATAGCCAATCGTTAGAGCAGGACAACCAATTGAGTCGCAAGCCAAATGAGCATATTCGTGAGCGAGAAAGAGAGCGACAGAGAGTGCCTTGCATATTTTCATATGGCCATCTCGCTCATTTGGCTTCAATTTAGTGACAATTTTCGAGTGGCAAATGCGCGTGAGATAAAGAGAGAGAGAGAGAGCGATGAGGTTGTGATTGCGATAGCGATAGATTTAGTTATCGAATTATCGTTTCGGCTTTACCTCTTCCACTTCATCACTTTAATGGGCTTCGAGCCAATTTGCAAGTCCTCATCTTTGTATGAAATATTATACGCGTGTATGCGTGTGTGTGTGTGTGTGTGAGTGTGAGTGTGAATATTCAATTTGTAAAAGAGAATTGTTAGTACGCCATTTGCAGTAAATATTTACAATATGCATAAAGAACACAACACGAAAACGATAAGCGATAAATTTCGATAAATTGCATAATCAATTAGTTAGTTAATCGATAAATCAGATAATCACATACAGCTACGCAGATAACCTACCGATCAAAATCTGTGTTGTGCTTGGATTTTTGTGTTTTTGTTTTTTAATTTTTTTTTTTTTTTTTGGTTTGAGTTGTGGTCGGTTAGTTGGACGATTGGTAGTAGTTGGTAGATTGGTAGTAGATTTGGTTGGCTAACTGGTGTTTGTTGGTTGGACGAATTGGTGGGGTATTGGACGAGAACGGAATACGGTTTAGTCCTTGTCGCTGTTACGAGTAACTGTTGACGTAAGCGGCGATTAGATACTCATAACGTGAAGGCTTGTCATATTTAATGCGTTACTTACATGTGGGCGTGGCAAGGACTAAGCTGTATTCTCTCCCACCACGACGTGAGCATTGTGTGCGTGTGTGTGCATGTGTGTGTGTGCATGTGTGTGTGTGTGTGTGTGTGTGTGTGGCATGCAAAAAAAAACGAAAAACCAACTCGAGAAAAACCAAAGCTTTTGCTAAGCACACAACGTAGACAGAGACAACGCACAACAGCAAACGACAGAGAGTGTGAGAGAGATAGATAGATTGCGATAGAGAGAGAGAGAGAGAGAGAGAGAGAGAGAGACAGCGAGACAGACATAGATAGCGAGCGCGAGCGCAAGAGCAAGAGAGAGGCAGTCTACATCGCTCACAGCTCGAAGCGCTTCTTGCGATAATGCAGGTGGCAAAACATGCGCCTATCTAGGTAGGGCAGCTGCTGGGCCGCCTGCTGCTGGTAGAGCTGCAACCGCTGCTGCAGCGGCAGCTCGGAGGTAGTCGGAGTTACGGTTGCGCTGCCGGCGGTGGCGCGATGCCAACAGTCAGCTAACAGAAGCCTACCCGTGCTGCCTGGTCCGCGACCCTGTGCCTGATCCATCTGCCGACGCTCGGTCTGGGCCTGTCGCTGCGAGAAGGCTGCAAACGAACGCTCCTGATCGGGTGTCTGTGGCATCGTGGCCGCCTCGTGATCCAGTATGTACAGCTCATCGATGGCAATGTCGCAGATGTAGTGCAAATGCTCTTGGGCCCGATCGATGCGGAAGTAATGCTCCGCTGTGCAGGCTGTATAAAAAGACCGAGAATAATGGAGGAGATAAACCGATTTCGATATCGATTCGGTATTTTGCTCAGCTCCGAACTTACAGTCGATGAAGCACCAGTCCTGCGAGACCTTCGGATACGTAATCGACTCCTCGAACTTGGTGTTAAGCAAGCTACGCACATGCTCAAGATCGCACTGCGACTCGATCTCGATTTGACCCAACCGGTTAGCCAGTTTGCGTAGCATCTCCTTATCGTAATGGTACTGCTCGTACTGCTGCATGGTCACACGTAGAATGGCCAGCTGTAGCTTCTCCAGTGGATTGACACTGTGCGGGCGAGAGCGAATAAAAGCAGGGTAAGTAAGGGTTTGGAAGGAGAGCTAAGGTCAGTATGTATGATCCATTTCAGGAAGAAACACGACAATTGAAGAAGGCAGGTAAGGGAGGTGAACGAGTGAGACCTTCCTGGAACGGCACACTTACTGAACATCGCCACGTCCATGCTTGCGCTTGGACAACATCAGTGCCTGATTAAGCAGCTCGATCTCGATGATCGATGGCTTGACGCGACATGCCTCGCCGTCCACCTGCATGGGAATGGTGCGTTTGGAAACGATACGAGCCTTGCGACACTGACAGATGCATGTGCCGTGCATGCCCGCCTGCAACATGGGCAGCTGGTACGTGGTCAGTCCGACCACCTCCATTAGACCGTCGTCGATGGTGGGCTTGGTTTGGCCAAAGGAATCGTTCCAGGGATGTGTGCCGCCGCCATAGCTACAAGATGCATTAGTTCGTTAGCAATGTAGTTGCCGGAGAAGGTATCGGCTGTCTGCTTACCTGGGTATGTTCAGAAATAGTACGGCATGACAGCCAGCATCACGTAGCTTGCCCGTGAAATCCTGTCCATCGCATTCGAGGGTAACCCATTGCGAGAGATTGCGATACTGACGCAAGATCAGATCCTTGCCGCCCATCTGGCCGTAGTACATCTTGTTGCGAAGACGCGAGTTAAAGCGTTCCGGATGTGCCTCGCGTGCCTCGTGGAACTCCAGTGCGATATGTGCATCCACGCCGAAACTGAAGTAGTTGTTGATCACATTCAGCGGCACATTCGATTTGCTGCGATCGACATGATCGTCGGTCACATCGTCGTTGGGTGTCACCTGCACCCGCCAGCGATCCATGAGCACGCACTGCGACATGCCAATCTCACGCAGTATCTTGCCAATGGGTTCATCCGTATAGCCCTAAAATCAATTCAGTTTTAAGAAGACACTTAATTGCAATCCCGTTCTATACTTACGCCGCCCCAGCCGAGCGATCGAGCGAGATCGTTTCCAGTACCTAACGGCAGCACTCCCACGGCCGGTACGGGTTGCAATGGCGGTTGGATCTGATCCAGTACGGAGAGTACCCAGCCGACAGTGCCGTCACCACCGCAGGCAAGCACACGCAGATTGGGTGCCTTGCGGTACATGTCCAGGCTGGAGAGTGAGACAGGCAGATGGGAAGATGAAGCTATTCAACGAGCTTGTCTCATTTACTTGCTCTACTTACCCCATCTTGGGTCCACCCTGTGTCAAATCGAAGACCTGACGTGGATTGAGCAGATGCTGGAACTTGCCCAACAGCTTGACACCTTGATTGCCGCCGGACTTGGGATTGATGAAGACAATGACCGGTATTACTTCCGGCGATGGAATCGGCTTCACAATGAACGCACGCGGCTCCTTCTTCTCCTCCTTGACTTTCTGTCGTTTCTGCGTTTGCTTCTTGCTCTTGCCACCGCCACCAGCAGCTCCAGTCGAACTGGTAGCGGCACCCGCAGCGATATTCTTATTGCTCACCCGAATGGAGGACTTAAAGTTGCCCTTGTTCGGTAGCTTGACAATCCAGGACGGCGGCACAATGATGGGTGCATAGTTGCCTGCAAAAAGCGAAACAGAGCGAAAATTGGAGTGGTGTGAGAATCTCTCCATTGAGCAAAGACTGAAAGCAAAGCTGACCAACGTTTTTCACGTGCAGCTAATTGAGAATGTGTGTTCTGGCGGAAAGATGTGGGCAGGCCGAGAGCAGATTTCATTTTGGCTACCTTTGAGAGCGACAAGGACAAGTTAATAGCATAGAAAATATGCGGTAAAAGTCAGTCACAAGGGCAAGCTCAAGAGAGATTGAGATGAGAAGTCGCATGCGACCACACACAGAGCCGACATACCGAAAGCAGAAGCACAATTATGAATACCACAAGCGGACTATGCGGAGAGGCACAGGCAGACAGGCAGACAGGCAGACAGACAGACAGTCAGACAGACAGACAGACAGAAGCAGAAGCAGGGAGGCTGGTTGAAGGGCAGACAGGATGTTGGCAAGAACAGGTCAGACGTGGCGCTGGCAAAACAAAGACGCCACAAGACGCGACACGCCCGACAAAGCGCTCGATGACGCACTGCAGCAGCAGACATAACAGAAGCAGAGAAAGAGAGAGAGAGTGGGAGAGAGAGGGAGAGAGTGGGAGATAGAGGGAGTGAGAGAGTGGAAGAGATTGTGTCGGGTCTAGGCCTCCTGCGTAATTGT